>OX235272.1:74023264-74069809 GCA_944472155.2 Trichobilharzia szidati
CACCACAGGAGCAACTAAATTTGTAGATACACACAGAAATGGCACAGCTAGGCAGCTTGTCTTTCTCTTAAGCAATCATAATTGGTCGGCAGCTGGGAAATGACAAACAAAGGGTGGCGGCTGTGTAGGTCCGTTTTATTGCTCTCGATAATCTTAGATGTAGGACTTCACTAACTACATCCCCATTAAATTGCAATTTCAGGAACAGTTGTTACCTTTTAACTGTTGTCAGTTTCCCTTTATTAAACCTGGTGTTCATGTGTCTCCTTATAAAATTACTAGGATAACCCATTTGGACCAGCGTATTTAAGATGTATCCTAATTCATTTTCTAGGGAGTCATCTGTACAGATCCTTCTTGCTCTATTCGTAAGGCATCTAACCAAATTGATTTTGTATCGGATTGGTACAAAACTGAAGAAATGTGTATATTGTCCTACAGATGTAGGTTTTCTATAGACATCTCTTTTATCGCCACGTGCACAAACCTTATTATCATTATTTTTGTTATCATTATAATCATCGTTATTACCAACGCTCAAAACATTTAAAACACTATTATTTCTATTATCATTTGATCCGAAAACTCACCATCATTGTTCTAAATTTTAATATATTTGAATCTATTCAGCTACTGGGATCTGATTCAGTGGGCAGTCCATGAAATTTAACTTCTACCAATTCGTGATTTAGCGTGACTAGCATCAACCAATGCCATCGGTGGGACATCCATCCTCACACGTGACCGGATAGACCTCACTGGCCACAACTTCTCACTAGAACTCCAGGAAACTCCGTCCTGTAGCCAGTCAGTCACGACCGAGCATCAGATTAATTTTCAATAGTTGGTTTGTGAGGATTAGAATAGTTTAGACGAGCTGATCACGGAGAAGCATTTGGATTAATCATATACATCCTAAACTATGTGTACATTCAAAACAATAGACTTCAACCTTCGCCTACTAAGGACTACTTGACTTATTGAAATATGATTGGTCGTTAGTATGTACATCTGTTTTATGTAGCTGAGTAATTGTCAAGCCTTTTATTTTAGTTTATTATTGTGAACCATGTCAGTTGTAAAGTGGTTGTAAATAGACTATGAAATGACGATATCATCTGGCGAAATTTATCTTCTAAATGCCTTATTCAAATTCACATATGCTTGGTAATGTTTTGAATCATACACTATTACATAAAGTAAACTTTGTGGTTCACGTCGCTGTGTATTCTCGCTTGAGTAGTGAGTGCTGGGGAAACAGGTAGATGTCGTATAATGTTGTTGGTGTAGGCAAGTAGCATTCGTGTTCAGCGAGTCTGTGTCCAGCTTCGGCGTTCCCGTTTCAGTCACAACTATAAGTTCCACATCTACAAAGTGGGCTAGAACAGAACTATAAATACACCTTCTTTGTCCCCTGATAAACCATGCAGGATAATATTCGTAAATCCGATAAGGCATACATATTTAAATGTGTAAACATTACAATTCGCCCTAATAAGTGAAAATGAAAGGTGGCTCATGATAATGATGAAGATGATGAGAGTCTAAAGACTCAGTATAATTTCCTGGATGAAACAACTTTGAAACATATTCATGTGATGTGGATTAAGAATACTTTCATCAAAGTCGTACAGTTGAATAGTGTTTATGAAAGGTTATGGGAAATACCAAAGTCGGTTAAATAATAATGTCACTCAGTAATAAAATTTATCAAATCGTATATCACAGAGGAAATAGGTAAACTGTGTAACTTGGTTACATAATGTGAGGTATCAAATGATGATCGACAGCCCCTAGAAATGGTTATTATAGATATAAGTACATAGAAAGAGGATAATTATTCATAAAAGGGAGAAATTCAGAATATTATTATTTATTATTATTGTTCCCTTGGGTTCCTAGTGGGACATAGGGCTTCAACTGCACGCCTCCACTTCCTTCTGTCTTGTGCTGTACTTTTCACTTGCGTCCATGTTATTCCATGCTGTTTCATCTCCTCCTCACACGATCTCCTCCATGTCACCCTTGGACGTCCCACTCGCCGCTTCCCTTTCGGGTTCCACTCGAGCACTGGCCTGACGCGCTATGTCACCCAACGGCCTCCTCAGCGAGTGTCCAATCCATCTCCACTTTCTCCTGCATATTTGTTGAGCGATTGGTTCTTGTTTCGTTCGTCACCATGGCTTCTTGTTCGTGATTCTTTCCGGCGGCCATCTGATCTTCAGTATGGAACGAAGACAGTTGTTGATAAAGGTCTGCAACCTGTTGAAAATATTCTTGGTGACCCTCCAAGTTTCTGATCCGTAAAGCAAAATTGAGTTCACGTTTGTATTGAAAATCCGAATTTTGTTGTTGACGCTGAGTTGAGTGACGAAGACTTCCAGATTGGTTTCAGGTTGATGAATGTGTTTCTCGCCTTCCCGATTCTCGATTTGACATCCTCGTCCGTTCCTCCTGTATTTGAGACGATGCTCCCTAGATAAGTGAAAGAAGTAACCTCTTTCAAATCCCTTCCGTTGATGGTGATTGGCACTGGATGTTGCTGCTGTTGTTGTTGTTGGTTGGTTATTTTCATGACCTCCGTCTTGTCTATGTTCACCTGGAGTCCTGTCTTTGCTGCTTCTTCGACCAGTTTGTCGGTTTTTGCTTGCAAGTCTTCGATTTTGTGTGACATCAAACATAAATCATCCACGCGCGAAATCCAGGTCTTCTAGATTCTTCACGTCGGTCCAGGATATCCCTGTCCCCTCGTTTCCCACTGTCTGACGCATAATCCAGTCCACCACAATTAGGAATATCATTGGCGATAATAAGCAGCCTTGTCTGACTCCTGTGTTTACTCCAAACGCTTCGCTGAATTTTCCGTTGTGGATCACTTGACATGTGCCATTATCGTACAGCTGTTGAATAAGGTTGATGAATATTTGTGGTACGCCGTAGTACTCGAGTAGTATCCAAATTACTTCGCGGTCAACGCTGTTGAAGGCCTTCTCAAAGTCTATAAAGTTGAGGTAGGGGTTTGTTTGCCATTCCATGCTTTGTTCAATGATGACGCGTAGAGTTGCAATTTGGTCGGAACATGATTTGCCTTTCCTGAATCCAGCTTGCTCTGGTCGGAATATATTTAAAGTATATTTTCTGAAATTTAAGGGAATAAAAACAAAAGAAGACAGATTACATACAAAATTAAGGTTTGGTCACGGATTAATGTCAGTTACAGAACCACTGGAAACGAGATAGTATTGAATACCTGTTTCGCCCTAGTTTGGGACTCTTCAACTGTACGCGTACACCGGAGTTCAAACTTTGGACCTTCGCGTTTCAAGACAAGCTTGTAAACCATTCATCCACTGAAACCCTATCTAATGGCTCATGGATTCCAACTTTTACTAATTCGTAATTTCTGTGTGACCACCAGCCAATGTCCCACCCGACCTGGTGGAACCCACTGGTCACGAATTCTCACCAGAGCTTCAGGCAACTTCGTCTTCTAGCCAGTCACAAGTAAGCATCAGTTTAATTCTCATGAGTTAGTTTTTAGGGATTCGATTTGTTTCATGTCTGGCCATGGATTGATGTCGGTTAGAGAACTATTAGAAACAAGCACGGACCTCTATTTCTCTAAGTGACATCAATCCGTGATCAAACTTGAAACGAATCAAATCTCTACAAACTAACTGTTGAAAACATACAAAATTATTGTACTACAGGTCCAAAAAGGATCAAAGTCACAGCACTAACAGTGACTGGACAAATGGCTTCTATATTACAAAATTCAGACTTTCCCTTACGTATGGCAGAAGCTTAGACTGTATACAGAAGATATAGCTGAAAACCCACTGGAAAAACTTACCTCACCTTATATAATCATTTCTGAAAGCTACTTCGCATTTAACATTTGAAATTACGTAAGACTATTAGACAGAGTTACAGAATTGATTAGTTTCTTTCCTGACACAGAATTCAGTATGTTTTGTTATGGGTTGACACTGACATTTGACCTCTACTAACATTTTCCATGACCTTTCACAGACGGTTTCTAACTGTGCTAAGTTAAGGATAAATTATGAAAAGGATGAACCAACCAAGAGACTATTGCTCAACAAATATGTAGAAGAAAATGGAGGTAGATTGGACACACACTGAGGAGATCGTCGAATGATATCACGCACCAAGCCCTCGAGCGGAGACCGGATGGGGAACGACGAGCGGGGCATCCGAGGGAGATCTCAGAAGGAGGAGATTAAGGCTAATAGGCAGTCGTGGGGCCAGCTAGAGAGAGCCTCAGAGAATAGGACAAAGTGTAGATGTGCTGCTGAAACCCTGAATTCCACTCGGAACCTAAAGGAACAATAATAATACGAAAAGTACTATTTTTGACTTGTGTATTCCTAACTTTGAAATGTTACAACCCACTATTTATTCTGCTGTTCGAATGAACCTGTCAGACACACTTATCATTAGGTGGTTGGTTGACAGGAATCCCCAAGACTGGGTTTCATGCATGCTGGCATTCATCAGAAAGGCGTAACTCCAAACTCGAAAGGAATGATAACTTTTCATCTCCTGTTGTTGCAGTCAGAGACTTCAGCACCAAGCTATGCAGGCTCACAACTGACCTCCTTTAGGACTGTAATGGATACCTTGGTCGGTAACTTGGGGGTCGACAATATATTGGAAGTCCTCAGTGCTGGTGCTGAGCGAATTGTATCAGTCATTGTCGTGGTGAAAATGATCGCTCCTCTGTAGTCTCCAGTTGGCTAGGACAGCAACAAGCATAAATTATACTCTTTACTTTACAGTATTATATGGTTACTTGTTTTCCTAATATTCCTAATTAATTCTGATTATTCAAAAATGCCTATTAGAAATTTCAAAAGACTGATTACTGAACAAAGAATATTCTTTTCGATAACTTCTAATTAAACAAAGTAAAATATTTGTGAGGTGAAATAGAGGCGTTTGGTGCTCTCTCTGTCATCATTAACACCACCTTACGCCTTCTAACTAAAGTGTTAGTCAGTTTTTACTAAACGTGAAAGCATTCTACAGATTTATATGAAACCAGTGCACAAAAATATATTCCTAGTCAAAACTCTCTAATGTCGAATTTTTAAAAAAAGAAGAACCACATAGATTCATTTTTTCACTTTAGTTCTTTAGTTTTGCTTTTTCTTTACACATCATGTATGGTTTTAGCTGATAAGATGCCGAATGAAAGAAGATAATATCAGCTGACCAGGCAACAAGAACAAAAAGAAATAATCACTGAACCAAGCAGACATGTTTCGAAATTTTCATCTGTCAAATGTGTCAGATAGGATAACGCAGTTACACTAGAATGTTTCACTGAGAGTATATACGTGTGTGTGAGTGTGTTTAGTATCAAATTTTTCAACAAAAAAGCCTTGATAATTGAAGCAGACTGTTTATCCCGTGATGACGATCACGATCACAATGATGCGAAAGATTTATGCTTTCTTTCTCCTAAGTGTTATCGGTTCTGCTAAACATAAGATCAGCAATTCAGTGTGGTCTACAAATCAATCAATCTGTCTATCTAACTGATCGAATATCCTGGACATTTATGAATTAATTCAACGCCCTATATTAAAGTACTTTTACATCTATTCAGTATATACACTAGAGAATAAGATTATGTAATATAGTTAGATTTTTATCCCAGGAAATTCGTACTACAAGTCTCTTGTTTATGGCTGAACTGTTTCGTCCTACTTTCGGACTCTTCACCAGTACGCTCTCGTGACCCTACCAGGGATCAAACCAAGAAACTTCATTTTACGGGACCAAGGTCATTGGTAGTCCAGCCACTTGGGCAGGAATTCATCGCTTAACTGATATATAACCCGTAATTAAACTTGAAACAAGCGAATTCCTCATAAACTAACTCTTGAAACATTAATCCAATGCTCACTGGTGAGTGACTCTAGGGTGAAGTTGATTGGAGTTCTAGTGGGAAGTCATGGTCAGTGGGGTCCACCATATCTGGGGTGACGACAAATATCCCTGAAGACACCGGTTGATTGTGGGACCAAAATAACTAACTGAAAGAAGTTAGAATTCATGGTTCATTGAATTCCAGCCCAAATGGCTAAATGATCTACAAGCTCGCCTTACAACCTGAAGTTACTGGGTTCGATCTCTGATAGGGTCATGGATGTGTACTGCTTGAGAGCAAGCACTGCTAGTAGACGTTTCAGTAGGCATACAACTTTAATCCATATAGTTTTCTAATAAATTGCGTAATGATCTGCCTTATTAGTTAACTTTACCTATCACGCTAACAAAATTCAAATTTGCAGTTTGTACCAATAATATAGTAACACTTGTTTTACTGTTCCACGCTATTCAAGACTCAATCTTGAATATTTGTTCAAACAAATGTATATGTGAAATGGCTTTATTTAAAAACCCTATATAAATCATATATTTTTATTTTGGTTGTGGTGTTTGGTAAAACGAAACGGAGTCTGAAACTGTTTCTCAGCTAGTTGACTCTTACGGACGCACCACCGGGTTCGACCGACTCTGAGAGCTAGCTCGTAGACATTAAGCCACTGGGACTCATTGTAATTATTTGTAATTATGAATTCGATGATAGTTTCATATTGAATGGAATAACACTGAAACAAGCTTGTCTTAATCATTCACTGGATAAAGAAAATATTTGTAACAACTTAATAGATAATAATGACTCTATATACTACAGACAGACAGATACCAATAGTTACATAACACTCACACCAGCTAGCAGTCCTCGCTAACCAGATCAAAATGGTCATTTTGCTCATTCGGAGCCAAGTTCGTCAACAGTGTATCCGATTTGACTCATCTCAGAGAACCGAATCGGTTCAAACCACTAGAATCCTGGCTATCTAGATACTGAGGTGGACTGGTGATACACTGAAGCGAATTGGCAGCTGGCAAATCACACACTATCTGTCTAGATCACATTGATCTGGCTAGCAGGCACCACCAGTTGATGTGAATAGTATCGAAACTACTCACAATACGCAATCAGTATATACGCAATCATGCATTTATTCCTGCATTCTTGATCACTATTAACAGATTCAAGATCACACATTTTGATGTGAATAATTTTGGATTTCAAAGTAAAATGTGGTGAGACTTCACCGAGAACTGTGTAGATTACAGATTGTGACTTCGCTGAAGAATCTAAAATTGGGACGAAACAACTGGTTTTCAATAATTCTCTAATTCATGTCATTTCTTGACAAAATCTACATTGAAATATCCTTTTTCATCGGTGGCATGCTTAAAACTTAGGCTACCGAAAAACCTCCGTCAATATATTGCATATAATTTCTCTTATTCAGTTTGTTTAAATCGACTGAAATATGACCTCTAATAGTATTGTTTACTCTGGCGAGTATTTAAAACATTTACAACCTGCTGATTCACGCGTTTCTACGAAACATGTGAGAAAGTATTATCTACAATGGCAGCTTATCCCAATACATGAGATGACCGTTCCTGAATAGTGTCCTTAGTTCAAAAAATGTACTCCTCAACTTTTATATTTCGCATTCAACAAAATGCCGACGTGTATTTCTCGAAGGAGAAAAAGAAGAGATGTCACAATGGACTGGTTTGCTCTTCAGGTCCGATAGAACTGTGTCACACGATCTACTGTCAATCAAATATTTTATTTGAAGATCCTGGACGAAGAGAAAATATGCAATAAACTCCGCTGAAAATTCTGTACATTATATAAATACTGTTCAGAATAAAGCTATTACTATTATTAAATATTATTTCATCTTTGTTATATTTTATCTGTTACCCCTCTAATTTCTCCCCTTGAAATGTGTAGACTGCAAACTGGGAATTTATAGTATCCCCAGTTCGACTAAGTGACTAGCCATAAATTCGGTGGTTGGAACTGATTCGGCCATCTATGCTGAGACAAACTGGCTATACCGCTGATTGGCTCAGCCGAAAATGAGTCAAAACGGTCATCTATTGTTTAGTGTTTTCGAATTGGCTAGCGAATGCTATCGGTCGTATGCAACTACTCATCCTCAATCAATCAGTAGTATATAGTGTCATGGAAATATTTCATACCTTTGGATCAAACTCCCTATTGTTTTGGAATTTAACTTCATTACTATTGATTTACTTTGTCGAATAAGAAATATATATATTTATATATGTATATTCAAGTATTGGTTTTGTAGGGACTTTTGTTTGACTGCATGGAAGATTTCATCATGAGCTGACATCAGTTAGAGAACCACTGGAAAACCGGAGTACTGGACAGCTGTTTCGTCCTAGTTTGGGACTCTTCATCAGCACGCACCCACCGGGGTTCGAACCCAGGACCTTCTGGTTACAAGGCGAGCTCATAGACCATTGAACCACTGGGACCCATCCAATGATCCTTGAATTCTAACTTCTGCCAGTTCACGACATAGCGCGACCATTTCGCAATGTCTTCTTCAATGAGTTACTGCCTCATCTCCCAGGTTTTCCAGTGGTTCTCTAACTGATGTCAGCTCATGATGAAATCTTCCATGCAATATACATATTATATATATAAACTTTCCAAAACACTTTCTAGTGAACAAGGAATATTCTTTTCGCTAACTTCTTCATCAGGTTTTACACTTTTATGTCGAAATGAGTAAACGAATCGTTGTTATTGACAACATTAATGTGATTTTTGTAATAACATTAAAACATCATGATAAGGTTACGATTCAAATTTATGCGTATGTGATAATATGCATAAATATAGTATTAAATTTAACTTCAAATATCACAGTAAATGATCATAAAGTACCATGATTACGTATAATAGTAGTGGGGAGTGCTCATGAATAGTGTTCAGTGTGTATTGCACATCCTGACACATTCACATAACCTTCTAATGCATTTTTCTACTCTCTATCTCTCTCTCTGTCCCTGATGTTTCCATTCATGCATTTGAAGTTGATAATCTAGGTGAGTAAAATTCAGTGTGAACACTAATTCAAAGGTACTGCGTATGTTAACTTTTCTTTGTGATGATTTATGTTGATATCTGAAGTTAAATTTAATACTATATTTATGCATATTATCACACACACACATAACCTTGAACTGTAATCTGGTAACAAATTATTTACAGTTCTTATTTTAGTGTATCGACGTTATTTAGAGAAAAAAAAACATTAATGTTGTCAATATCAATTATTCCTTAACTCATATGGATATTTTTCAAGTTTGACCACGGATTGATATCAGTTACAGAACCACTGGGAATCATCATCAGTAAGCACCCACTCACAGGGTCCGAACCCACGACATTCAGATTACAAGACGAGCTCGTAAACCACTCAGCCACTCGGACCAGATTCAATGGCCCGCCCCTAGATTCTAACTTCTACCAATTCGTGATTTTAGCGTGACCACCAACCAATGTCATCGGGGGAACTGCATCCTTCCTCACAAGTGGATGAATACTGCCGATGAGTCCCAAACTGGGGCAAAACAGCTGTCCAGTGCTGCCTGGCTTTCAGTGGTTCTCTAGCTGCTTTCAATCCGTGAGCAAACTCGAAAGACAAATATAATACTTACAAATAAACTCATATGCATATCTCAAAAGACTGATTACTGAAGAAATAATATTCTTCATATGAACTGTGATCAAGATTTGACCGAATGGTTCCTAAATAATTGAACCTGAGTGAACGGCAGACACAGGTAAAAATTACATTCGTAAAATCCTAGCGAAATTGAAACTGAGGATTTTCAACGTTTAGTTCGGCAAACTGGTTCGAACTTCTTCAGGGAAATTAATCGAAATTCAAATAACAAAAGTATATATATAAACATATGTATATAAAGCACAAGTCTTTGAAAACCTTGTCCAATCATATCAGTCATGAACAGTCATCAAAATATAATAAACAAAATTGCATGAGCTGTGACCAAAATTTGATAACAGACTTACAAATATCAGTCTACTTTAGTTGAACACTGTAACACAGTGTGTACTTTTGCGTCCGATTTTTAGTGATTACGTTCGACTAAAGTTTATGGTCATAGATAACTGAATATGAAAAATATATGTGTAAGTGCGACATACAGTGGTGTGTGAGTGCCTGTGAAGGAACAACTTTAAATTATTTGTTAGCCTTTTCACAAGAAGATATAGGTAATCGGGAATTTAGATTAAGTATGATTAATTAGTGATACATATCCATTTTTTATTTATTTATCGGAACTTTGCATGCATCAGCTAACATCACACCTTCACTCCCGTTCAAGCCTTTGGGATTCATCTAAATATGTAGGGCTTCTACAGTCAGTTTTTCTTTATACGAACCAAAACCTTTCTGTGTAACATTGGTCCTAACAAAGTCGATCTTATATCTCGTTTCTATTGAGTGTAGTGCAATCGTCAATTTGTTTTCTAGCTTCTTTAAGTCTGTAGAGGTCTTTGGAACCACCTTTAAACACTGTTTATGCTCGTTCACTCTTATATTTACCTGTCTAAAAGTTTCTCCTACATGTATGGCATCACAGTCCCTGCAACTGATCTGGTACACACAATTCTGTTGGTTGTCTTCTTCTATTTTAGGCCTAGCCTTCACCACTGATGAGCGTAAGGAGCCCGCTGTACGAAAACACACTTATTTCATGACTGCTGAGGACTCGCATTATTTCATCTGCTGTTTCTTTGCGGTAAGGAATCACCATTGTACTAACCGAAGTCTTAGCAACAGGTTTCGATCCATCCTTATCTTCACATTTTAAATATCTATTTATGAAGGCTTTAGGATAATTATTTGATTCAAGAATGAACTGAAACAATGTTAATTCACTGTCGGTCACTTCTTCGTCGATAACTAGACTTGTGGCTCTGTTAATCAGATTCTTGTCCACAGTCACTTTAATGATAAAGTGATGTGCTGAAATGTAGTCTAGGTATCTGTCCGAATGTGTTGGCTTCCTGAAGGTGTTTATTTTAATCTTACTATCTCGTTGTCTTTCAACCAAACAGTCCAGAAAAGCCAAATCATTTTCGTCGGATTCAACCTCTTTTGACAACTTAGCAATTTTTGACATATTGTTTATTAAATGAAAAGGTTCATTCAGCATACCGCGTTTCGTTAGGACGAAGGTATCATCCATAAATCTTAGTCACATTCATGGAGGATTAGGGAATCTCATAGTTGCATTTGTTTCTAGTGTATGCATAAACAGATTGACTACTAGCCGAGACACTGACGACCCAATAGCAATGACTTCTTTTTGACGGTAAAGAACCTCTCTAAATGTAAATAACGTGGAGCGTAGACACGGTTCCAATGCCTTTAAAATTTCATCTGGATTTAAAGGACAACGGAAACTGAGTTCGTTGTTAGAACGAAGTAAATAATAGATAATACTTAAAGCATCTTTATGGAAACATTCGTGAATAATGAATAAACATCAAAACTTGCCATTATCTCATCTTCTTCAATATAAATCGTGTTGATTTTTCTCTTAAATTCACACGAGTTCCACTTGCATTTCACATGAATTGTATTTGGAGAGTTTGTAGGTTGGATAATTAGAAAAATCCATAACTGGACTTGATGGAACATCTGGTTTGTGTAATGTTGGTATTCCATAAAATCTACAGGGACTGCAACTTTTTGGAGGCAGTGTAACTTCTTCATCAAATTCACTTAAAACGACTGCTGCTCTCTGTGCAAAAGAAACAGATGCAGCCAATATTGCTATCCTGACCTGCTGGAGAATCTACAAATTTATAAATACTGTTTTATATCGGCCTTTTAAATATGCCCTGCAATCCTGTATATATAAATCCCCTTACCCCTTATTCTTATTATTACACTTGCGTAAATCAACCTTTTGTTTTCTTGAACTGAATTTTAGATTTCCCCGTCGATTGACTGGACCGAAGTGCTCGGTCTCAGGTTGACATGTCGGCTTCTTGTGCAGATGCTTCGACGATGTCTGGGCATATAATTAGAATTTAATTGGTGGATGGTGGCTAGCAGTGGAATCCAGGATGCGCATTTCGTCATGTTTTGGACTAGTCATCTGGATGTTCCTGATGAGTCACAACAGACAATGTTCTGATTCCACCAATTAATTTTTTGTTTTTTATTTAAAGGTAGTTATTAACTTACACACTGGCATACACAAAACGCACACAACCTTCCACTTCAATTTCTCTCCCCATCCTTCAGATTATCATTCATCCATATGAAGTTTATCCTCAATATGAACATCAGTTATAAGCATTGATTACTACATATTCGGTGTTATTCATAACCTTCAAGAATTAGTTTGTAGGGATTGTCTGTGTTTCAGGTTAGACCATAGATTGATTTAATTACAGAACCATTGAAAACCACCAGGGAGTACTGGACAGCTGAAACGTCCTAGTTTGGGACTCATAGACAGTACCCATCCAGCTGGGCGTTAAGATGGAGTTTCCGCCGATGAGAGTGGTTGGTGGTCACGCTAAAATCACGAATTGGTAGAAGTTAGAATTCATGGGCTGGACATTGAATCGGGTCCCAGTGTCTGAACGGTATACGAGCTTGCCTTGTTATTCATAATCATTTACTTTGGAATATTGGTGTTCAATTTAGTGTTATAATTATGCATATTACACTACATGTGTTTTGGACTACAAACTGTTTGCAAATGACTTTGAGTATTTTAATGTCAATGATTCGATGTTACTTTAAAAAATAAAATTCCTGTTGTCAATATCAACAATTCTTCAATTATTGTGGATATCTAACTGTACAGTGTGATGATAATATTATCGAATAATCAGTCTCTTGAGCTTTCCAATGGACAGCTTTGATCAGTTAATATAGATATATTAGAATGGAACCTGAAGAAGTTATCAGAAAGCATATTCGTTAATCACTAATTAATGTTTTGAAATTTATAACAATCAGGTACTGGCTTGCAGGGATTTAATTGGTTATAGGATTGATAACGAGCTGACATCAGTTACAAAACCATCGTAAAACCTGGGAACTCTAGACAGCCGTTTCGTCCTAGTTTGGGACTCTTCATCAGTACGCACCCTCCACATCCATTTCATCTTGTATTGATTAATCGGACTGTGAATTACGTTATTAATTTTCTTACATGTAAAGATGCACAGACATGAGAACACTCATCCTGTTTATTTCAAGTTGGACCAGGAACTGACTTAATTTAGGGAATCATTGAAAACCAGGGAGCACTGGACAATTGTTTCGTTCTAGTTTTCCACTCTTCATCGATACACACCTACCACCCTACTGAGGATCAAACCCAGGGCCTTCAAGTTACGAAGCGAGCCACTTGGACAGAATCCACGGATTTTGACCACTGCTAATTCACGGTATATAGCGCAACCGCCCACCATTATCATAGGCTTTTTTATTTTGCTTTTGCCAACTGAACTGAACCTTTGAGTCTCAGAATTCATTGATCATTAAACTGTATCGTTACAATTCAAAGGTTTCAACATACTAACCAATTATTCACTCAAATTACTGTTGATTTATTAGTTTTATCTATTTTCTGTATACACTGACGTATTGCGAAAACCTCTACTGGTATTGGTCAAAATTGTTATTAGAATTTTGTACAACTTGAGTGGTTTTCAACGTCAATTCATTTCAATCAGTATTATGTATAGCATTGTACCGATTTTTCTGATTTATTTTTTGGGTACAATCTACTATATCCAACAGGTGGCAGTTTAGTGACATAATAATCTACTGTTCACTACTGTAATTAACTATCCCTTTGTAATTGAATGTTTGTTTTGTTTATCTTATTATGGAGTGATTGGTTACTTATAATCTGTTGTCAAATATCCAGATCGCAGAGATCTCGGACCTATGGCTGGTTTCAGAAGACTAAGCCTAATACGCAGAACACTATGCACTGTAACCGTCGCAGAACAACAGAAAACGGTTGAGCAACACTATTGTTTATTATGGAAGCGATAACGAAGCAGGTTTACAATGGTTAATCAGTGCTGAGGTCTGTAGTTAAACGTTAATATAATATACAACAATACTTCTGATCATATTTCTCAAATCTTCTGCCAGCCAGTACACGATCAAGCAGTGGCAGCCTTCTTGTCTCCCACCAATGGAGACCAGTTCGAATAGACAAACTATTCAATGTTCACCAGCACTGACATCTGTTGAATTCAACTTTTTCTGAAGATGGACGTTCTATAAACTTCACAATTACCTCTTTTTGGCTTTATGTTGTGCTTGAATACACGTGAGAAACCTGAGTATCCAGTAGGATTTACTTGTACATCATCAAAATCAGATAGAAAGCATATTATTGATCCACACCGTATTTTTTGGTACAGGTATGGAATTTTCAGTATGTGATATCGGTAGCCCAAATTTGCAGCCGACATAGATATCAGGTGTGCGTCGGCAGGGGATCGAATCCCGGACCATATGCATGTCGGCGAGGTCCTAACCACTGTGCCACGACAAAAACGTGGTGTACGCTGAATATTTTAGCCCTCCAGAAGAAATTCCTGTGAGATTTTTTCATGAATTGTATACTTTGTAACGAAGTAATTGCAACACTGGATTATACTGCGGACTTTGGGGAGCGAGAAGACAGAAATAGATTGACCCGGTAAGGAGACTCTAGACTCAATCTGGACTTCTCGAATGATTTATGCCTAATGTCACATAAATTCAAAGAATTAGAGGCAAAACCAACAAGCTGACAGAAGAAGCAGCAAAGACAGGACTTCCAGTGTATGTAGTTAATACAGAGCTGATAAAGATAACCAACCAACCAACAACAACATGAACCAATCACTGTCATCGCAGGAAATTTGAAAGAGGTCACTTCCTTCACTTATCTAGGCAGCATCGCCTTAGTTATAGGTGGAAGACGTGAAAGGGGTGTAAAAACCACAATCGGAAAGGCAAGCAAGACTTTCATCACTCTAAAATCAGTTTGGAAATCTGTCACACTCAGCATGAAGAACAATATTCGGTTTTTCAACACCAATGTTAAGTCGCTTCTGTTATATTGGTCAGAAGCCTGGAGCGTAGTTCACGAAAAGCATTTCTAATAGGCTGCAGACTTTTAACAGCAGATACCTCCGCTCAGTATTGAAAATCGGATGGCCAGAAGGAAGTAGCATCAAGAAACTCTGGCGACGAACCAATCAAGAACCTATTTCTCAACAAATAATCTGAAGGAAATGGAGATGGATCAGGGACACACCGAGGAGGCTGTTCAATGAAATCGGGCATCAGGCCTTCGAGTGGAACCTAAATGTGAAACGATAACTTAGGCCTTCGAAGGTGATATGTAGGGAATTGAGTAAGGAGGAGATGAGAGACCATGGGCAATCGCGAGGCCAGCTGAAGAGAGCTGAAGTAGAGATGTGCCTCTGAAGCCCTATGTTCCACTTGGGACCAAAGAGAATAATAGTAAATAGTAGTAATCAAAACACACTGAGAACTTTTCTTTCATACACTAGCATAGATAGCATATATATATCTATCTTGTAATAAATCTAGGACTTCCATTTCCAAGTCAGTCATTAATAAGTCATGAACTAAATCTTAAGAGGATATAACAGAATATTTATGTATACACTTCAGTGAAGCTCAGTAGTTTAGGATACAACCAGAATTACTACTGCTGAAAAATCTAAAGTCTGGTCAAAGTAAACATTCAACTATCTGGCTAGTAACACTATAAAATGTTTCTTTAGAAGACTATTCCCAAAGTTATTTATTTGTTTTAAATCCAAAATTACTATATTATTATTATTGATCCCTTGGGTTCTAAGTGGAACACAGGGCTTCAACAGCACATCTCCACTTTTTCCTGTATTCTACAGTTCTCTTTGGCTGACTCTACGATTGCCCATAGTCCCTGATCTCCTTTGTACACGATCTCCTCCATGTCACCCTGAAATCCGATCCCTCCAGCGTCGCTTCCCATTCGGCTTCCACTCGAGTGATGGTTTGTCTCACGATGTCGTTCGACAGTCTCTTCACTTCCACTTTCATCTACATATTTGTTGAGCAATAGGTTCTTGGTGGGCTTGTAAATCTAAAATATTGCAGGGGTATTTTGTTTTTTTCCAATCCTATCATTATTACTATTATTATTACTAACGTACTTGTTTGTAGAACTGACATTATAACAAAAAGGACACAGTTACCTGAAATCTAATTAATCTTATTTGGTCTGATAACACGAGGTGAATTCGGTCAATCCTTTTATGACCCAGAAGTTTTCAAACTTTATTATTGCTGCCAGTAATTACCCTTGAAAATGGTTTCCCAATATCCTGGAGGCGGCAAAATGTACGTTTATAAAATACAACAAATTCATCTTTTTTAATCTGCATGTATATTAAACTGCATACAAATTATTGAAGGGTAAACATTTTCAAAATAATTATTCAAGTACTACCACAAGTTAATGCTTCAAATATATTTCAAGTATTAGTTTTAATTCATGAATAATCCCCAACCAGGCATTAATGAAAACAAAACATGTAGTTCAGCGAAGAGTCTCTTTTTGGCGAATTAATTTTTTTCAGCAGTACAATAGCAAATATATATCAGTTATTTCGAATGTATGTGAACATTAAGTTTGTCAAACAAAAATACACTTGGTCATGGTTATTTTAATTAAATAGGTGAAAATTAGTAAGTTTTGGATAGAGCTACGTAATACAGAAACGGTCAAGGAAATTGGGTGTTAATGAAACTAGTGTAGTAACAAAGGTGATGAGTTGTCACAAACAGTTGTTAAAAAGAAGTCGCGTAATAATATGGATAGTTTGATGATTGAGTTAAACTCAGGACACACACAGATACTACTAAGTAGAGAATACGAAATTACGTAGGAGTACTAAATGAATACAAGAATTATAAGCAATTAAAGAAACAGGCGAACAAACAAAATTAAGTCATCAAAAATCAACAAAGTTATTAACATGATAGTAGAAGTGGTTGAGTAATTCTCTTTTGTATACACAGCTCTGGTTTTTCTATGTGAATGGTCAGAGATTCAGCAATACAAAGAAGACGAAACCGTATTGTCTTTGGTAGGTTATTCTTTACTCTGTAGATTACTTCGAAGCAGGAGGCGTTTGTTGAGATGGAATGATCAGTGTTAACCAGGTGTTCAATTATCGCACTCCTTATAGCACCACTACTGCCTTTTCGCAACCATGCTGGATAGTGTTCTTGAATCCTCTTGGACATGATGCGCGTCGAACGACCAATGTACCTGGTTGGCTCCACAGCAGCAGGTGAACTGATATATGCACACAGAAGTGGTCAGATGAGGATCTTGTCCTTAAGGCTTCTGCAGATCAGTGGGCAACTGGAGAACACTATTCTTAGCGTTGCTGCAAAGAATTTTCCTCTCAGAGATGATGTTATCCTTCTCTTGAGAATATCACTTGCTAAATCTACCTTGAAATCCAAGTTCATGGAGAGTTTCTTTTTTGACGCAAGTGAAGTTTCATTTCTCCAAATTCTCGGTTTGATATTTTTGTCAATGAATCTTGTTGGGTATCCATTTTGGATGAAGATTTCTCTCAAAAGATCTAATTCTGTTTCTAGAACGTCAGCACTACATATGCGTTGGATGCGGGTGGCAAGGGATTTAATTAAATTCCGCTTTTGTTGAATGGGTACCCAGCTATAGTTGAGTTGAGTTGTTGCTGAGTTTCAGTTTTGAACATGGATTCATATCAGTTACAGAACTGTTGAAAGCCAGAAAGTACTGAATAGTCATGTAGACCTATTTTTCGACTCTTCAGAAGTACTCACCCATGCATGACCTCACCAAGGATCAACCTTCAAGTTCCGTGGTGAGCTGGTTGACCATCATTCAGACACTGGGAAGGAATCCAATGGCTTATGAACTCTAACTTTTATTAATTCATGATTTTTAGCGGAACCACTTTGTCCTGAAATCAGGAACTGATAGAAATTAGAATTGATGGTCTACTAGATTCTATCACAGTGGCTGAATGGTCATCGAGCTCGCCTGTCAATTTGGAGGTCCTGGGTTCTGTCCTTAGTGCAGTCATAGGTGCTCACTGCTGTAAAGTCCGAAAGTTGGACGAAACAGTTGTCCAGTACTCCATAGTTTTCAACGGTTTTCTAATTGATATCAATCTGTGATCAACCTTCAAATCAAATAATAACAAAAACAGAGAATTAAGTAGTTTCAAAAGATAACTTTTGAAATGAAAAAGAGAATGTTTTTAAGAGACATTGGCAATTTTTTCAACTCATGCTGGAACTTTGTATACCAAAAGGTTTGTCTAATGTCTCTATTTCCTTCTTAATTCTTTGATGCTTTATTTTTAGCAAATATCTCACTAGTATCAATTAGTCTTATAAGTCCATTTTGTATCTTTTGCTAGACGATTTTCTCACCGCCTTCTTAACACTTCAAATGGACTCTTAACTATTTATTTGCTTCTTATCTGATAATAATTTTCCCCTTGTCAGATTTCTGTTTCCTGCTTCCATTGTCTTGTTGATAATTATGTGATTTTATTCTTTTAACTTCTAAAATCCACTTCATAAATGTATCTAAGGTGGCCTGCTTGATTCTCTGGGACACCTGAATTTCCATCCGAGACAATGCATCTTATTTTCTTTACTTCTTGTTGTTATAATCATTCAATTATGTCTATGGGTCTCTAAATGTACTCGAGCACATTTTTAATTGGTTTGCAGCCTATCGTTGAGCATTTATTATTTTTTTTTTAGCTTGATTCTGTGGGACCAAACAAAAACATTTTAGTGGATTATTTTATTCTTCAGATCTAACATCACTGCGTCACATGATGTACTGGAGATGGCTGTTTTACTTGAAACTCCTGGATGAAGAGTAAATATTATGCAATGAACTACGCTGAAAATTGTGCATATTGTGTAAACGTATTGTGCATAATAAAGTTATTATTATTATTAAGAGTCTAAAGGACAAAATTTAACAAATTAGTAATGGGGACTTAGTAAACAAAACTTGTGATGGCTGCAGGAATATCAACTATGACAAAATCTAGTGAATATTGTCCCAAGTGACTGAGTGGTCAGTGACTTGACCGCAGAGCCTAAACAAAACAATACAATGAATAGTTGATTGGATGGAGGATTTCATCATGAGCCGATATCAGTTAGAGAACCATTGGAAAACAAGCTGGGAGTACTGGACAGCCAGCTGTTTCGTCAGCCTGGATTGAGACTCTTCATCAGTATGCATCCACCCAGGACCTTCTGATGTCAGCTTATGATGAAATCTTCCATCCAATCAAACAAAATCTCTACAAAACCAATACTTGAACAATGGATATTTATAAAATCACAAAGCTTATACTGATGTTCCAGTTTACAAATGATAATTTTATTGTCCTTGCCTGATTTTTATTGGATTCACCTCACTGTTGCAAACTCCTTCTTGCGTGGTTCCTCTTTGCTGGCTTTTCTATTGACACACCAGTTATCATTATTTCTTTGAATACATCACCTGATATTCTACTTATATCTACTCATAAGTAGTACAAACCACCCCAATAGTTCGATGGTAAAACATTTTCAGGATTCAATGCATAAATACAATAAACAATGAAAGTAAATTTGGGGAAAATAAGAAAGAGGACCTAATCAAACAAAGTTTGTGAAGATTTAATTGACTGCCATTGGACATTCTCTACGAACAGATGAGAAGTAGAAAGATATTAGAATTTAAGAAACATTGAGCAGCTTTTTCGTTCTATATTGAAACTCCATTTCAGCTCATTTAGAATATATATGCCACATGTTGCAGCAGCGTTTTACCGTCTTTGTGACAACTTTGACATTTAGACACTGGGTTCAAATATATTAGCCTTGATGTATTTCTAAGGGTATTATATCGCAATCAAGAAAATCTACTCAAATTCATGCAGTGATGAAAGCCATTCTTCTGTACTGAAGTGTGTGACTATGTTTGAAATTACCGCCTCATGAATCAATCTGTTAGCTTCTCAATGTGACTCATGAAAACAGAAAGCAGAGATGATGAGTTTCTTCTAATATTAATTATAATTCCGGCGCTGTCTCCACAAAGAATGAAACTCATGGGTAGTTGTTTTTAATATCAAAGCATTATTCACTCAACAAGTTAACCAAAAGAGCCGAAGAGGCCAGTCATCGCAACGCAGGCACACATACAAAGCTGAAGAGTCGAAAATAAGACGAAATCCAACTTTGAATTTTATTGCTAGCTACTATCAGTCAAGTAATTGATAATTTTAAGTGTATGGAGTTCAATTAATTTCACTATAGATTTCGTCTTGAACTGGCATCAGTTACAGGAATAGTGAGAAACAGACAGCACTGGCCAGCTATTTCTACCTAGTTCTAGAATGTTCATTATTGCGCATCTGGTAACCTAAAGAACCCAAGGTTTGATGTTATCATGAATTGTAGGTTATCAATGGTTCTCTAACTGATGGTGCTGATTTATTTTAATTCCTGTTAGATAAACTTTTGAGTTAGCTAACTATTCCCACAACATTTATGCTCAAATTACGTCATTCCAATCTCCTAATAGCTTAAAATAGTCTGTGGGAGACATGCAATCGCTGAAATTCTAGTTTTTGTTTCCTAGATGACGAAAAAGAAAAATTCAATACAATCATGGCAGCAGTCATTACACAATAAGCACTTATATGTCATAAGACCAACTCATTCGACCATAGTTTCTAAATGTAATTACTTCACAATATATCAGTTATCATTATATTATAATGATTCTTAGAGAAGCTTAATCAAAAACTCACCTACTGGTGTCTATGTCAGACACAGAAAAAAATGAGAGTAGCTATCAAACAATATAGATAATGACGTCAACACTGCAACAGATATAAAGATGCTATAAGCCAGTTTAATGAATACGCCTTCAAGACACACGTACTTCTTTTTTTCCCCATTTATATTCATCAATGAAACTTTAGGTAGACATTTTGGACATACCTCTAATTTTAGCAACCAAAAACAAAAATGAGAATAGAAGAGGAGTTCTGATGAGTGAAATGAAATTAATTAATGATAATGTAATTTTTCGCCTGTCATTTTCATCTTCCTCTACAAATTAGACATCTAACAAAAGCCTAATCAGGTGAATGAAACGATATATGTATATATTACTTATATACTAATATACGTCAGAAATATTAAATAGCCAGTCAACCAAAATGACAGTTAGGTAATTACTTGTGCACGCGACTCCTGTCAAGTGAAATATGATAATTTCAGCTCTTCATTTTTTTATTTTTATTGTCTTTAATTATTTTTAAGTACATAACACTAATTAAATTATGGAAAGTCATTTATCAGAGAAGTTCTGCTTGGGTTAAGCATTAGCATGGTATACTGATCTCACCATCTGTCAAGGAACTTAATCCTACGAACCTATTATTTCCGAAGACTCTCCGAATCGACAACCACTAAGCATAGATATTGACTTTAATTCCAAAACACAAGGGATGATAAGAAATTGTATTCTTCGATTGTTAAAACCAATATTCTGTACTAAGTCTATAAACAAATGTTTTTACAAGGAATGTACTGTACTTTTATTCGTATTCTTTCGTCTTCTTTTAACTTGTACACGATTGAATCATTCGCGCCTTCAAGTTGCCCGCCAATGGCGACCAGAGCCAATAAACAAAAGTTCAATGTTCATAATCATTGACATCATCCCCCGTAGAATTAGAAACTAGTATCACTTAAAGTCTGCCTTCATCACTCTGGTTTACTTAATTTTCACTTAAACATGAATGATTTGCTGAAAAGACTGCCTTTCAATAGCTCACTATTACTGAAATGTACCTAGATGACACTGTGGTATTAGATACACATTGTCTGCTTATATTTTCACTATATATTTCTAGTAATAGAACCCTTTTATTCATTCATTCATTCACTTCTGTTGTACTGACGCTTTCTGTCAGATTGGTAGACTTGATTCAGGGTGAAATGATTATCTGAGTCACGGCAGGATTACAACCAGTGGCCCGCAGTTAAACTATAAGAACTAACTGCTAGTCAGATCATTATTTCACTGCACTTACAAGGCGTAATGTCCAAATTTCATATTACTGAATGATACGAAATCGTTCGTTTCTCTTGATGTTGTTGCATTCTCTGAGCTGGGTGATTTAATTACGCAGCTTTCAAGTTTGATTACGGATTGATATTGCTCAAAGAAGCACTGAAAACAAATAAGTATTGGAAAGCTGTTTCGTTCTACTAGGGTTCGAACCCAGGACCTACCGATTACGAAGTTTTCATTATCCTTCAAGAAAATATCTTCAACACAGACTGCAATATGAAGTGAACTTATTTGAATTCTCCATGAATGATAGAATCCTATCCCTTGACGAACCCTGTCGTGACTGACTGTTAATTTGTATCAGTATTGATAGTTTCTAGTGACTTGGAATTTGACTTATTTTTACATGCGGCTTATTCCTTATAAGCTGATAAATTTGATCTATAGTAATGTATGTGTTTAATAATAGCCGATTTGTTTGAGTAGTGGATTTCTAGGGATTTCCTGGCATTTTCGGTCTCTGTTTGTCATCACACTATTTAACAAGCTAAGTCTTCCTCTGTCAATCCTCATCAGTTTGAATTCGAAGGATAGGAGCAGATTATTAATTATTGGTGAGACTATCTAACCTCGGTTGACAGACAGCTAATCACTTACCAAAAAGACGTGTTATAAGTGATGATTGGAAGTGAAATGTGAATCCGGGTAGTTGTAGGATTTCAATGATGTTCCCCTTGAAATGATTCATCAGTTTCGCATTCATTGATCTCATATTAGTGCGTTGGTGGTCAAGGGTAGAACTCTCAGCAACCACACACGTATTCCGGGGTTCGAATCCCGGTCAAGGCCGGTAAAGACGAAAGGCTGGGTATGAGGCTAACGATCCCACCTAGTAAAAATAAAAGCACTGCTATCGAATATTCAGCGATCTAGCTAGAAGCCTTATGCTCCACTTGGAATGTAAATGACTAAAATAAATAAATAGATAAAAAAGATCTTCTATCAGAAAATTTCTAGATCTTATGCTTAATATTATCTTCTGTTTAGTGTCCTTTTGACAGGTACCAGAAAGTCAGAGATTTTTCCCCCATATCATAATCATAACTTTCATAGCAGTGTTTAAGCTATTTTCGTGGTGGTGTGATACAGACAATGGGTTCCAGTGGAATATTATTCTCACAGTAAGAATCATTGTATTTGTTGGTGTTAAAGTCTGAATACTACTCCCACAGATTGATACTGTTTGGCAACAGAATACTATATGTGTATTCTGTTTCAGTCGTTTAATGTCAACCAAAATCACACGCTCAGTGATCGGTTAGAGGATATAAACTGTATACATATAAAAAGTGGTTCAATCACTTGAAAATATACCATGGCTTCTGTGTCTTGCCTTGTTCTGTTACATTTTGACTGCAGTAAATCACAGTGGTTTGGATACTGAATACCCGAGATTTTGAAACTTTTCAATCCAATGATTTAGAGTTCCCGTCACTAGAAATCGATAAACAAGTAGAGAATAACAGAAAAGAGATGAGTAAAGATTTATCCAGTTGAGAAAATGCCTTTATCACTTGACTTTTAAGATGGTGAAATTGCATAGAGGATTACTGACACACAAAATGATAGAATTTATTTGGAGCCTTCCAAACTTCTCAAATTGTTACTCGACATAAATTAACGCCTTATTGAAACAATGAAGATTTATAAGCCTCTCCTTTCAGTTTACTTCCAAGTGAGTCTACCAGTGAATAGATACTATGACAAATTTTAGGCATCTAATTAGTGGAAAGAAAAAAGCTTCAGTTAAACTTTCTTCAACTGTTTTTAAGACTTTGTGATATATAAATTCAAAGCAATGTATCTGTTTGCATCTTTGTAGACTTAATTGTTTCAACGTCCATCACTATCATTGATAAATCCAGTTTTTATTGCGTTTCGATAAGGTTAATTCCTTCGGTCTGAACACAAGAAACCAGTTGCTGCGTTCTTCTGTATTGCTTGTCAAACTCGACGAGTTATTCACACTCTAAAATTTATATTCGCAAAATATTCAAAAATAATCTGATAAGATAGAATCTGTAACCTCTAATAATGCTCTCTGGCAGCAATGCAGTGCAAAACTTTCACAGGTACAAAATACTTACTGAGAATCAATAAGGATACTTCTGATAATCATTATAATAAAAGGTTTTCTTGTATTTCCCAATGAATGAAAAACAAAACAATATTGTTTTTACTGCCGTTTCACTATTTAATGCTGCTAATAGCTTCATCAAAGTATTATTAAATTAAAATTCACAAAATCTCAGCTTATGTATAACAACTTGATCATCGTTCCTCAGCAAGGGGTTATTTTTTTGCCTTGTCAAATTGGCCAATTGGTGAAGACAACAAAGCCAGGTGTAGATTGTTGGATTTGATAAGTGTGTAAAATTATAAAAACGGAGTGTGTTTACGTAGTGAAATTGCTTATCAAATTCGTGTTGATTTTGTCATTTCATGGGGGAAGGGGTTGTTGTAGCCAGGTTGAATTCTTATTTAGTCCATTATTACCATTCAGACAATTTGGATTTCGTTTGATATGAAATGCTTCTGATATTAGACGTTTTCTGTGATTTCTGAAATGTTTCTGAATTATTTCAATATTGTCAAAATCAATTTTGTGGCATGATTATATAGGGTGTAGACCAACAATGGCTGATGATTTTTCAAGCTCTTCGAATTCACTAACTGGATTTCTCGGTGGTCGAACAGATGCTCTACGGTGTTCATTTTCCCTGATTTTGATTCCTCGAGATGTCTGTCCGATGTGTATCGCGTCACATTCCAAGCATTTTATTTTATAGACACAATTAGATAGAGAAACTTTAGGGATTTGGTCTTTTATATGGACAAGGTTGCTTTGTAGTGTGTGTGTCTGATGTTATGAAGAAAACTTTAATGCCGAGCTGATTGACTACTCTTTTCCCTTTGTAGTACAGAAAAACCTTGATTATAATGAATATCACATGCCCAATCCCAAATTTTTCCAAACTGGTTTGGACATATATTCCTGAGAAGTTAGAATTAAAACTCTGTCTTCAAGAATCAAGTAGAACAAAAATGTGTATCCCGTGGACACTTTAAAGTCAATATACGAAGTCCCATCCTCCACCAGAAATGTACAGCAATTAAATAATAATTATATAAACAAGAAACCTCTCGCAGTGGACAGTATGTACAAGCAGATCCAATATAATACTTCATCTCAGATTTTATTTTAGGTTTTCCATAGAAAATATGAGCGTGAATGGAAACAGTCAACCGAATTTATAAAATTCATTCTGTATAAACATTATTTTAATTGTCATATCAGTTGATGAGACTGACAGTATAAGAAATATTGTTACGCCCATAAAACGACATTGATCATGGGTGTGTCCAACCTGGTGTACATGTCTTTTACCGTCAACTAAAACAAAAGCACTTCGATCGTCCTAGAAAGTTTATATATATATATATTTGAGTTCGATACGAATAACCAGTTACTTACTTAAATCCTTATAACTAAGTATATGACAGCATACGGCAGGCTGTTGGAACTGAGAAGACGGCTACACATTGGACTGACTAAAGACCACAGAAGATCTCGATTCCGTGGAAGACTTATACACACCTATCATGAATTCGAAGATCTCTAGGCGAAAATCAACAAGTTGGCGGAAGAAACTGTGAAGAGAAAACTTCAAGCAAACAAAAAGAAGAGAGATGTAATGAAGATAACCAACTAACAACAGCTGTCACTAATTACCATCAATCACATAAACTTGATAGGAGTTGTCTCCTTTACTTACCTGGGTAGCATCATTTCAGCTACAGTCGACAAGGATGAGGATGTCAAAAGCAGGACTGGGAGAGCAAGACAGGTACTAATTGTTCTTAAATCATAGTGGAGGATTACAGCACACAGCATAAGAAATACTATCCAAATTTTTGATACTCATTTCAAATCAGTGATTCCATATAGTTCAGAGACTTGATGCACGCATCACAAAAAGCATTTCCAACAGACCACTACAGACTTTCATCGACAGCTGCCTTATTCTCTCAATATTGAAGATCAGAAGGGAACAAGGAACTCTGGTAACCAGCCAACCAAGAGCCTATCGAATAAAAAAGATGTAGAAAGAAATGGAGATAAATAGATTAGACATACACTGAGGAGATTACTGACTGACATCACAGGTATGACTGAGCTTAGAGCAGAGTTCCAATAGGAAACTATAAGTCGCGATTGGGTTTGAAGATGATATTGAGGAGACCATGTGGTGAGGAAATGAAACTTTACAGGCAATTGTGGGACCAACTTGAAACGACAGTACAGAACAGGGTGAAATGTAGCTGTGTTACTGAATTCCAGATACGAATAATAATAACTATTACATGGACTCTGAGGGTAATCAGATCTAGAATCCTCATGATTTCAGAGACAAACTCTGAAGACTAAATCAGAATCCACTGACGAAACTTTTCAAAATTCTTCCAATTCAACTTTCTTCAACTTCTTCCCCAACTGTGATTATTTACAATTCGATGACGAAAAAGTTTACTCCTCAACATTAATTACTAAAAATAAAGGAAATGTTTTGTTTTTGATTTCCCTTTTTTGTTAATTACATTAATGCAAAGAGTTTTCTTTTCATAATTAACATCCATACACAATTTATGATCACATGATGATGTGGAGATTGAAGAGAGGAGAGTAGAAAATAGATTTCCATTCTTCAAACTGAATAATTAATCCAATTAAGTAGTTTGTTGTGCTTAACTAGTAGTTTATTCTACAATAACAAAAATAAAGGCTAATAATTACAATAATAACAACAATATTATCATTGTTATTATTATTAAGTAGAAGGATTGAGAGCTTCTACCATGTGACAATGACTACAGCGAATTGAAGTGGAAAACTCGATATGATGAGAAGGCATTCTGCGCAGATTTGGTCGAGTTTTCTATTGCAAGTCAGGTAAGAGATCAGTTACTGCCTATGATATTGGCTGCTCGTTGCGTTATATGACTTGCATCAGTCTGATGAAATAAACTTTGTGAAGTACGCTGATGATTTAACAGTTTCAATGGCTGTTAACTTCCAGCTAGACTGTACCAAAATAAATAGCTTTCTGTCGGGAGTCAGTAAATGGTCTGAGTCTAACGGTCTTAAACTGAATCCTTCTAAATGTCAAACTGTTAATTTCACCTTAAGATGCAAACGACATTTAAAAGACGCCATCGATTCTCATGACAGTTGTAAGATTGATGACAATGATATAGGAATTAAATCAGAAATCAAGTATCTTGAACTTATTCTCCCTTCTGATCTCTCCTGGTCTTCCCATGTCTCAGCGATCTCCAGTAAAATATTCTGCCTGATATTTTACATTAAGAAGTT
The DNA here is from genome assembly GCA_944472155.2 of Trichobilharzia szidati. Lineage (NCBI taxonomy): Eukaryota > Metazoa > Platyhelminthes > Trematoda > Strigeidida > Schistosomatidae > Trichobilharzia > Trichobilharzia szidati. The sequence continues at coordinate 74,050,830 of OX235272.1, forward strand.
AAGGTACTCGGATATAACTCAACCCCTCCTCTTACAGTTCATAAACTCTTGTATCATACCTATTCTTCCTTATTGCTCACCCTTATTCTTTCCTGGTTTGCTTAAAAAGGACTATGTCACAATTCGTAGAATGCTGAAGACTGTCAGTAGGATGAGTGGTGTCCCAGTGAACTATATAGTCAACGTCGTTGTCGATAGGCACTTGACTTCGTGAAGTAAATTTGCTAAAGGGATTTTGTCTGACTTGGAGCATCCACTTCACCCTCAGCTTTTCCCTTGCATCTCCTCAGGTAGAACAAGAAGTAACTTCAAAAAACCGTATGCTCGCACATCTAAGTATAAAAATTCTGTGATTCCATACTTGGCACGTATTTTATGTGATGAAAATAGCGCCAGACAAGAATTGACTAACCTTTTTTCATCTAGTAAATGAACAATCTCCTCCATCCATCTTTATGTACCTTCAAATTTTACTTTTATCATTTCTATTATATTTATGGTCCTGTTGCTTCTTTGTTTTTTACTTTCATAACTGCAAACACCAACTTGTCTCTATGACTTCTGTAATTTTTGTTTTTCCCCTCACCATATCATGTAGAGAGAACATTATATTCAATATTTTTAAACATGCTGGGATTTCTATGACGCATCGACAATACTGTGTGAAACAAAGCCCACGGCAATTTCCACTTGTATTATTATCATTACCTTAGCTGCTATCATTATTATTATTTCCATTTTATGTGCTGCATGTGTTTTATTTTTTTTATATTAACCCCATTGTAAATGTAGAAAACTTTTCTGTGGTTAATTTTATTTATAATTTGAGGAAATTAGATGCAATATTGTGATTAATGCTGAAAATTCCATTCTGTATCACAAGTACTGTTTTTGGAATGAAGTAAATCATTATTATTATTATTATATATAGCAAGAATTGGCTGGCCATTGGTTCGGGTCCCGGTATCTGAATGGTCTACGAGCTTGCCTCGTGATCGAAGGTCCTGTGCTCATGCCCAGTTGAGTGTGTACTGCTCAAAAGAACCAAACTAGGCCGACGAAACAGCTGTTCAGTACTCCAAGTTGGTTTTCCAATGCTTCTGCAACTGATGTCGACTCCTGATATAACCTGTAGCCAATCATTTCCCTGCCAACTAACACTTGGTAGCTGATTAAAGGCAAGGCAAAAACAGCTTACAGTTCTCATTACAAAATACAATAATCACATATTGAATCGTAAGTTATGTGGATAACTGTTTATTGTACAAGTTAGACACTGTGGTATTATGTAATCCTGTATTAATAATGTGTTTATTTTACTCTCAGCTAAAGTGATTATGAACAATAAATTATGTTCACAAACGTTATCAGGTAAGTGGCACTGTTTAACTGTGTGTTTATGTGATACATCCAAATAAATAAATGAAATTACCTGAATTAAATGTGTTCACTTCGATTATATAATTTCTAGCAACTAATTTCAACATACTTTGACTGATGATGATAAACTATGATTTGAATGCTAACTGCTAAATATGGAAGTGAAAACACAGTCTAATTGATTTGAAGCTCAATATTGTAATACTGAATTCGACTATATATTACAGCACTCATATAGAGCGTCACGAAGGGCACTTCAAACAAACTACAGACTTCCATCAACAGCTGTCTTCGCTCAATACTACTCAAGATCAGATGGCCAGCCAGAAAAGATTAGCAGCAGGGATCTCTAGGAGTGAACCAGCACAGCAGTAACCAATTGTGCAACAAATATGCAGGAAGAAATGGAGTTCAAGTGTTGGTTTGTAGGGATTTGATTGGTTACAGGATTTTCATCATGAGCTGACATTAGTTAGAGAACCATTGGAAAACCAGCTGGGAGTACTGGACAGCTGTTTCTTCAGCATAGTTTGGGACTCTTCGCAGTACACACCCACCGAGATTCGAACCCAGAACCTTCTGGTTACAAAGCGATCTCGTATACCATTAAGCCAGTGGGACGCGATCCAATGGCCCATGAATTCTAACTTCTGCCAATTCACGACATAGCGCGGCCCCTAGCCAAGGTCTTCGGCGAGTATTTGTCCTCACACCCGACCTGCTGCACCCTACTGGTCATGACTTCTCACTAGACTTGCCCTATTTAGGTAGGTAGTTACCTGGGGTTCGAATCCCGGTGGATGTGTACTGCTGAAGAGTCCCACACTAGGACGAAACAGTTGTCCAGTACTCCCAGGTTTTCCACTGGTTCTCTAACTAATGTCAGCTAATGATGAAAAGCCTGTAAGAAATGGAGTTAATTGGATTGGCCATACTCTGAGAAAACAAACCATCAAGTGACATCAAACGCCAGGCCATCGCTCGAGTGGAACCCGAAGGGGAAGCGACGACTTGATCGTCAGTGCGAGAGTGACATGGAGGAGGTCATGTGAAGAAGAGATGAAAGCATGTGGGTAGACGTGGAGCCAGGTGCACATGTTGGCAGAAAACCAAACTCAATGGAGACGTGCGGCTGAAGCCCTATGTTCCTCTAGGAATTAAAACAAACAATAATAATACATATATAGCGTATTGACACTGTTTAAATATTGTTAACAAACATATCACCACTTGTTTGGTAAATTGTTGTGTATTGTAAAAATGCTATATATATTAGAGTAGAGCCAGAGAAGAGGATCTAATTGAAAAGTAAATATTTCTTCGCTCAATCTTTTGTATTCTTAGGGAGTTTAACATAATAAAGCAGTAGTGGAGTGTATGTTATATAGTAGTGTTCAAAGGTTATGAAAGCAAAGTCATGATTAGTAAACAAAAACAGAAAGTTGTAAACAGAAATAACTGAGATTAGCGTATGACGCAATTAAAATATTATTGATAAATCATATATAAATATATATGTCTTTACACAATAACTGACCTAAAAATCACTCCATGAACAAACTATTTGCAATATTGACACTTATTCAAACATATATTCCAGCTGATTTTTTAATTACTACTAGACATTTTTTCCCGACCTTTGCATACATCCTTTTAGACCAGTTCTTATTGTTTCACGGAAAATACCCATCCAGACATGAACAACAAAGTTCAGTGAAGAGTCTCTTTTCAACGAATCCATTCACTTTGCTGTACAATCGCATTTATAGATAATTATTTTGTGTGTGTTAGTGTGTGTACATTAGGATTGTCAAACATAAGTAAAATAAAAATTAGTTAGGGTGACTGTTTACGTCATCAAAATGTTTATAAAACCTCATGAATAATCAAAATTGTAAGTGTGGGGGGGGGGGGGAATATTGGTAAGTATTGACAAGGGTTCCGTAAAACGAAATAGGGTGTTAGTGGAGACATATGTCCGAAAAATAACTCATGTAATAGGTGGAAAGAGAAAATAAAGGGTTGGTTCAGAAGATGTTGCCAAGTTGTCATACAAAAATTTTAGAAATGTTAAAACAATCCAGAAAAGCACTAATAACAAAGTAGTCGAACTTTGAATTTTACCCAAGGTAGAAGGAGAGGGTGGAGCAGTTTTTTCTGTGTACATAAGTTAGTGGTTTTTATCCGGATCGTTAAGGGCTTGGCAATGCAAAGTATACGGAAGCTTATCGTTTACGAGAGGCATCATTCGACTATGTAGATGACTTTGAATGAAAATTAGTTTAATCAGAAAAGAAGTTATATTTTCAATAAATGTGTAAACCGATGTCTAGAGAAATAAAAGTTGATGTATAAGACGCTATGAATGTATGCATACAAGTTCACTAGCTCTCATGAACCCGATTCACTGTCAAATGATTCATGTAGACTTTCAACAAATAGTCCCCATTCAAACCTTATTCTCAGTTCAAAATTAAATTACATAAGGCCTTTGAAAAAGAATAATAAATAAAGCAATTATTCATATACAAGACACATAAGCGAACAATATTGTTTCCAGTTAGATCTTCTTCAGGCTTTACTCTAATTTACATAGATTTCTATATAGAAATTTTTTAACCAATGACGATGATTTTGTGGATCTAATAATAATAGTAATAATAATGTGGCAAATGTTTTGAACGTAGTTAATAACGATGATTATAATGATAATTAAATATTGATAATAAGGTTTATGCAGGTGGCGATAAGAATAACAAAGGTAGTAATATGTGTATATGTAGACAATTCGATAAATAAATTAGGTCATCTTAAACGTTACGTAATACTAAAGGTGAATTGGACAGATAATCAGATAAATATCATAAAAATACGAAGGAGATGGAAAATAAGAAAGAGTGGGAGGGTTTTCAATAGAATTCACCTAGGCCAAGGGAGAGACAAAGGTAGAACAAACTTCTTTTGTATGCAAAGACTAGGATTGTTCTCTCGAATTCCCATAGCTTCGGCTATGTGTAAAAGACGGATTCGAATTCCGTTCGAAAGGCTCGATGGAATGCGATAGATAACTTTGAAGGCACTATTTTTGTCCACTTGGTGACCGCTATCAATCAAATGAGCCAAAATAGAACTTCTTATAGATTTTATTTGACCTTTTCCAAACCATGAAGGAAGATGCTCATTAATGCGTTTGTTAAGCTGTCCAGTCTACATTTCCTTGACATCCAAATGAGCAGAATAGAGGATGGTTCACTCAAGAGAGATGTCTATAGACAACCTACATGTGTAGGACAATATACACATTTCCACAGTTTTGTACCAATCCGATACAAAGTCATTTTGGTCAGATGCCTCACGAATAGAGCAAGACGTATCTGTACAGATGACTCCCTACAAAATGAGTTAGGATACATCCAAAATACGCTGGTCCAAATGAATTATCCTAGTAGATTTATAAGGAGACACATGAACACCTAGTACAATGAAGAGGAAATGACAACAGTCGAAAAGAAACAACTGTTCATAAAATTGAAATTTAATAGGGACGTGGCTAGCGAAGTCTTGCATCTGAGATTATCGAGAGCGATAAGACAGACTTATACTGCCACCACCCTTTGTTTGTCATTTTCCAGCCGACCAATTATGGTTGCTCAAGGGAAAGACAAGCTACCTAGCTGTGCCACATCTATGTGTATCTATAAATTTATTTGCTCCTGTGGAGAGAGCTACATAGGGCGAACAACTAGACAGCTTAACGAACGGAATTCGAATCCGCCTTTTATACATAGCCGAAGCTATGGGAATTCGAGAGAACAATCCTAGTCTTTGCATACAAAAGAAGTTTGTTCTACCTTTGTCTCTCCCTTGGCCTAGGTGAATTCTATTGAAAACCCTCCCACTCTTTCTTATTTTCCATCTCCTTCGTATTTTTATGATATTTATCTGATTATCTGTCCAATTCACCTTTAGTATTACGTAACGTTTAAGATGACCTAATTTATTTATCGAATTGTCTACATATACACATATTACTACCTTTGTTATTCTTATCGCCACCTGCATAAACCTTATTATCAATATTTAATTATCATTATAATCATCGTTATTAACTACGTTCAAAACATTTGCCACATTATTATTACTATTATTATTAGATCCACAAAATCATCGTCATTGGTTAAAAAATTTCTATATAGAAATCTATGTAAATTAGAGTAAAGCCTGAAGAAGATCTAATTGAAAACAATATTGTTCGCTTATATGTCTTGTTTAAATATTCATATACAACCAAACTATAGATAAGTCATAGTTTCGTTAAGAAACCAATGATCTTGGTTATAATACTTATTAGAACGCTTTACAACGGTTCATCTATATATATAATTTTGAAGAAATTAGTACTTTTATGAATTCCACAATAAAATTTTCAGCAATACAAAAAGCTGTTTCACTTATTTGACAACCAAAGATGTAAATATGACTAAACCTCTTCTAGTTATTTATATTGCTTTTCTCCCTACTTCATGCATATTTTCTTAGGAAAATTTGCACTCACTTAAATGACTAGCTGTCACAGTGTGTAGAATGAAGCCAAGTGGAGGACAAAAGCAGACAAAGATACCAAAACTCAAAAACACTAGACAAGAATATGAAGGTCAGCAGAGTGTACTTCACATTATTTTTCTACTATCCTAATAAAACCATACGAAAGTGTAAGTTAATAAGTTGACAGTCTGACTCATTCACTTCTATGCGTCAAAACAATATGAATTTTTAAAAAAAGACTAATTAGCGTAAATTAGTTGAAGCATCAAAGTTACTGTAGCGATTGGACTGTCTTTCAGGGATATGGTTACCAGCCCCATACCCGACCTTTCCCATTCTCGTGGCATAGATCCGGTTAGTAAAATATTGAACTAATAGTAAACAAGGCAATGCGAAAAGCGTTGTCTGTAATGCCAATTGAATCTCCAGTGGCGCTTTATTAAAAGCATTTCAAAAAATCTCCTGCAGACATCGATCAACAGCTGTCTTCGCTAGCTGGATACTGAAGACCACATAGTCAGAATGGATAGACAATAAAGAAATCTAGAAACGAATTAACCGAGAATATATCGCTCAACGAAAATACAGAAAAGAATGGTGACGGCTTGTACATACACTGAGGAGACCAATAAGTGAAATCACATGCCAGTTCCTTGAATGGAACTCAAACGGCAGCAGAGAAGTTAGATTGCGGTCCAAGTGTAACATGGAGGAGATCGAGTGAGAAGAAAGTGGGAAGTTGTGGGCAGTTGTGGAGCCAATCTGAAGAGAGTGCAGAAAACAGGGTGTAGTGGAGATATTCCACTGAAGACCTTTGTTTCACTCGGAAACCAAGGGAATAATAATAACAATCAGTTGTGACCTCAAAAGAAAAATTGTTCATTTTGCTTACTCATACCATTTCACAAAATAAGTTGTAGGATATTAGAAAGATCCAATAAATCCTGGAAACTATTTAAAGCTTATACATTCTTTCACTGTAGATTTCCTTATGAACCAATACCATTCAGAGAGATAAATGGAAATCAAGGAGCACTGAAGAACTGTTCGTCTTAGGTTAAGACTCTTCAGCAGTACGCATCCATGATTCCACCAAGGATCGAATCCGGAACTTTCAGATGACGTGGTCAATCTCAATGGACATTCAGACACTTAGGTAGAATTCTCACTTCTGTCACTTGGTTGACGCCTACAATTGTGCATGGTGAGCATCCGTTTCACTTTAAATCGGTAGACCCTACTGTCCACAACTTCTCAGTACAACTTTAGGAGATTCATTTACTAGCTTAAATAAGCTGGAGATTGAAGTTCATATTCTGGATTTTGTAAGGATTTCAACTCATTTCAATTAAGATTTCAATCGTTCTCTAAATGATACTGGCTCACGACGAAATCCAAATGATAAGAAAAATCCATAATATAATACGTTATGGTCGATACTTGACATGATATGAGAACGAATGTGTTATCCACCGACGGTGTCAGATATAATGCTAAGTTATTAAAGACGTATAAGATTATGAGTGTGAAGTAGAATGTGGATACATGTATTCTATTATATTTGAACAGCTTTGGAACGTATCTTTTAGCGTTGACAACTTTACCACATCATTAATTAGTTGGGTAACAAGTGAGCAGTTTTTACGAATGTTCAATAATATTGGTAAGATGACGAATGTTTACACCATATAAACAATCATGTGTTCAAGAATCCGATAGATAATTGTATCCGATTCTATATACTACTGATTGATTGGGATGAGTAGTTGTTGACCCCTAATTCAACCAGCAGTGCTTGCTAGCCAGATCGAGGTTAACAAAGAAGTTTCCAAAGGAAACTTCAGTGAAATTCCACCATTCAGGTTGTGTTGATTGCAGATTTTGAATTTGACTTATGTCTCTGATTCGTTAATGCAGATATTATGAATTGTGATGGACTGAATTATGCGTCAGACTGCGCATGGGAGCGAGGAGACAGGAATAAGCAGCACAACAGATGAGAAGACTCTAGAAGATGATATATGTCTAGTGTCTTACAATCTCGAAGACTTAGAGGCACACGAACAACAAACTGGCTAAGAGGCCTGCAGCGAAGACAAGACTCCAGGTGAACATAAAGAAGGTGGAGACGGAGGTGATGAAGATAATCAACCAACCGCAACAACAACAACAACCAACACCAATCACCATCAATGGGAGAGATTTAACAGAGGTTAATTCCTGCATTCACTTATCTAGGAAGCGTCGTTTCAACCGCAGGCAGTCGAAACGGATGAAGATGTCAAAGCCAGCCAGCGAGAGTCGGAAAGACGAGATAAATCTTCATCAACCTGAAACCAGTTTGGAAATCTTCGGCTTCACTCAGGCGACATCCACATTTTCAAGACCAATGTCAAGTCGGTCAGTTCTTTTATACAGGTAAGAAACTTGGCCAGTGCGTCATGAAAAACATTTCCAACCAGTTAAAGACTAACATCGACAAGCGCCTTCTCTGGCTCCATACTGAAGATCACATGACCGGCTATCCAGAAAGAATAAGTGACAAAAAACTGTGGGAACAAACCAACCAAGAGCCGATGACTTAACAAATATATATGAGAAAATGGAGATAGATCGGGCATAGATTGAGGAGACCGTCGAATGACATCTTGTCCAATGCAGGCCATCACTCAAGTGGAATCCCTATGGGAATCGACAAGTGGGTCGTCGATGTGAGGGTGACATGGAGGAGATCGTGTGGCGAGGAGGAGATGAGAGATTATGATCAATCGTGGATCCACCTGAAAAGGACTGCAGAGAAAAGAAGAAAAAGTAGATGTGTTGAAGCTGTATCTTCCACTCAGAACCCAAACGAACAATAATAATAATAATCTTGCTTTTGACAACACCACTGAACAACTGTTGAACATAATCACCACAAAATTTAATTACCAGACTATTATTCTGGACACGTAACACTCAAAAGCTCTACATGTAATAGGTTCTTCGAATAGGTGAATAATTTATATTTACTGGCTGACTTTCAGATAACCTTCATCCCTCGGTGAACATCAGATAGGCAGTACTCAGTAGCTGTTTGAAATTCATCTAACATCTCTCTCGCCACTACTTACCCACGATGTGATTTCACAATTTTCGTATTTTACAACAATTAAATTTGCTAATGAAATTCGCCACTATAGTATCAGCTATATGTTCAGTAAATGTCAGTCTAGATGAGCAACCGACTGCATGTAATACGGTGATTAAAAAATATCCATCTGGTTAGATTCATAAGACTGCATGGAAATACATAAAAATAGGAAGGTAATTTGTTGAGTCTCCGAATACAGCTCCAAACTTTAAACTTTGAATTGCTGATTTTATAGAGTGGGGTTTCTAGCCTCATACCCATCTAACCTTACCTGTTTACTGAGCCCGCAATTGGCTAGGCGGGAATTAGGCGTGAGTCTGCCGGCAACCTAACCCCTACCACATGCACGGTTGGCAAGCATTCTGCTAATGAACCAGCAACGTACTTCGTACGAACAAGGCACCGCACGGCATACGACTACAGCTTAGAGTTGATTTATGCATCGAAATGCTAACTAACAGCCTAAGGAAATCATTTCAGATAACTTTTAATGCCGTTATATTACAACCTCTTTCTTCTGTATTGCTCGGTTACCATAATGAATTTCGAAAATGAAACGCCTAGGCTATCCACTTCCTCCTGTGTCCAGTAATTTAACTGCTCCTATGGAGATATTCCCATTGACTGTTGTTCTAGGAACTTAATTTTTGATGCTTGAAAACATTTGCCAATGTGGCTTAACAGAACTGCAATAAAAATACATCGTATTTTGAAATTAGCACACTTAGCCCAAACAGATCAGAAAGCAAGTATAGAGGAATCATTTCTCATTGTCTGCCATGTATCTGATAAACTAACAAGAGCCGACAGTTACCAAAATGCATCAAACAGCCAGAGCTATATATGCCAAATAGTCAAGCCTAGCTACACTATTGTTAACCTAACCTGTCGTGGAATCTGCAAATTCCCAAATTGGGTATTATATCATACCCATTAGGTGTAACCTTTCCTCCGGTATGTACATACTCCCTCCATCCTTTACTTACTTATCTTTCATTAATATTCACCTGAGTCATCGAACTTTGAGTCTTTTACTTTCCTAATTTACCGTTAGTTATTTAAGTCTGACTGCTGATGGATATCAGTCAGAGAACCACCGAAAACTGCGAAGTACTGGATAACTATTTTGCCCTAGTTTGGGACTCTTCACTAGCACCCACCTATGAGCCCACTGGTGACTGAACCCAGGACCTTCAGGCTACGAGACGATCTCATTGACCATTAGGCCACTGGGACCTGACTCAATCGCCTACGAATTCCAACTTCTTCCAATTCGTGATTTTAGCGAGATCACCAGCAAATGCTATTGCCGCGGTAGTGACTGCTTGCATGACGAAGTTGCCTGGAGTTCTAGTGAGAACCCGTGATCACTGGGATTAATCCGGTTGAGAGTGGGGAGATTGCGCTAAACTCACGCGTTGGTTGAAGTTCAAATTAAAAGTCAATCTGAACGAAGAATATTCTTTTCAATAATTTCTCTTCAGGTTCTTACAATTATAAAACATAATATTTTTTGTTGTCGTCACAATAAAGGCCAGTTATGCGGCGGATGCATTTTTTAACGTAGAATAACAGATTAGTTATGGGGTACCCAAATAAATAGTCGTATTTGTGTGACAAACATGCTAGGCTGAAATCGATTACAAAATATTGTAAAATGGGAGACAATGGTGGTGATTACGCATAATAGATTTGTAAAGTGTGGGGTAGGAAAATTGACAAGTCAGTTCAAGGTTATAAAAGGTGTCAGGTGAGTGGCTGTACAAAGTGGTCTGTATTAAACACGAGATAGTAAGACCGCAATGAGAGGTTCATAATGAAATAACGAATATGTGAAATGAAACAGTTGGAGGCATATGTTGAGAAAAGAGATAATATCACTAATAATAATAAGTAGGGATAGTATAAATGGAAAATTCGATAGTACTGAGGGAATGTTTGCATGAAGGGCATAAATTATAACAAATAATAATGATTGCAATAATAATAATTGTAATAATAAGCAAAAAAAAGAAAAAAACCAAGAGGGTTAAGGGGAAGAAGCACTCTTGGTGAGAAGAAGAATCATCAATCCAAGTTTGGCCACAGTAGGAACAGCGTCTAAACGTGTCCTTTTTGGATATAAAGTTCTGGTTTATTCGATCTTATTGCAGCAGCTTCAGCTATGTGTAGGAGACGCAAGTGAACTGTACGTGATAACGACTTCGGAATTTGTTATATAACCCTGAAAGCTGTGTTGACATCGATATGATGTCCAGTATCGACCAAGTGCAACAGGATCGAGCTTTTTATGCATCCTTCATGATATGAGAATATTTCACACTATAACTATCAGAAGTTAGAATTCATGGACAGTGGAATAGGGTCCCAGTGGCTGAATATTCTACCAGCCTGACTTGTAATCGGAAGGTCACGGGTTCAGACCAATTCGAAGAGTCTCAGAATAGGACGAAACAACTGTCCAGTAATCCCTGGTTTTCAGTGGGTTTCTAACTAATATCGATTCGTGAACAAACTTGAAACAAATCAAATCCCTACAAGCTAACTTTTGAAAATTTAGTTATTCACTACACACACTGATACCCACAAAGAAGAGCATAACTCTACGCTTATTTTCTCTTCATTTTATGATGGTAACATTCATGTAAGTAGTGTAATATAATCAAACCGAATAAAAAAAATACATTTTAAACATCATTTACGAGCATTCACCTTCTCTATCATTCATAATAAGTTACCTCGATCTCCGCATATAATAACATACACACATTTTAAATTACTATCTAGTAACAATTTATTCACATACACCGCTAAAACTCTTTTGGTTGTAATGACCCCATTTCACTAAACAAATATTAATGCTGTCAATAAAAATTATTCCTTGACTAATATGGGTAAAAGCCGTCACATGACTCCTCCGAAGATTCTCATTGACCAAGGTAAAATTGTGACCATGCAACCCTGAAAACGCCGGTCCTCGTCCGATCACCTAAGTTAAGTGATGTTGCACCCGGTTAATTATTGTATGTCCGGCCGCCCAGAAATACTGGGTGTTGCCTGGTTTTATGCGTTGGTGGTTCAGTGGGACAGTATTAGCCAACCACGCCACACGCAGTCTAAGTTTGATCCCTGGCCAATGTAAACCTGACAAAAAGAGAAAGCTGGGCATGAGGTTAGCAACCCCACCCTATAAAAATTAAACGCTACCTTTACTGAAATCCAAATTTGAAGCCTAACACATTTAGAGAACGCAAAGCAATCAAATAAAAAAATAATTTGAAAAAATAACAAAAATAAGGTCACTTTAGAATCACTTGAATCCTCACCTATGTAGTATTCTAGAAATGTCTGGTTTGAATTCTACAGGGATCCAACTTATATCCACTTCACTTCCTATCATCATTTACCAAGGGAACATTTTATACTCCATGCCTCTGTTGTAACAATCTTTGGTTTATTGTCTCCTAAAATGACGTAGTATAGGCTAGGAAGAAAACACTTTCGGCACTCTTCACCCACATAAATCATTCTCTCTAGTCTGCTATATATAATGAAGTATGAATTTCATTCTGAACCAACAGAATGCTATTACTTACAAGTAGTTTTAATAGGCTGTGTAGAATTTTTCTGATTATGTCTGAGTAATTATTTAATCACCAACTAATTCAAGATACAAGGAATATTCAACAGATACAAGCGAACCAGGAGTTATTATTATTATTTCCTTTAATTCCTAGAGGAACATAGGACTTCAGCTGCACGTCTCCATTGCGTTCGGTTCTCTGCCAACTTTTTCACCTGGCTCCACGTCTGCCTATTGCTGATCTTTTCTGGTCATCTGATCTTGAGTGGTATTGAGCGAAGGCAGCTATTGATGAAGATCTACAGTTTGTTTGAGGTGTTCTTTATGTTGCGCAGTGCAAGTCTCTGATCCGTATAGTAGCACTGACTGACTTCACATTGGAGTTGAAAATCCGGATCTCATTTTTCATGCTGAGTGCTGTTGACCTCCACACAGACTTCAGAGAAATGAAAGCTTGTCTTGCTTTCCTGATCCTTGCTTTGATATCCTCGTCAGTTCCGCCTGTAGTTGAAACGATGCTGCCCAGGTAGGTAGGTAAAAGAGGTTGTTTCTTTCAAGTTCCTTCCATTTATACTTATTGTTGTCTGTTGTTGTTGTTCTTGTCCAGGAATCTTCATCAACTCTGTTTTCTCTATGTTCACCTGAAGTCCTTCCTATCTTTGATGCTTCTTCTGCTAACTTGGTGCTTTTCATTTGCATATCTTCCAGTTTGTGGAAAATCAGACATATATCATCGGCGAAGTCCAGATCCTCCAAGTTTTTCGTGAGGGTTCATTTTATGCCTGTTTCCTCGCTGCCCGTTGTCTGTTGCATTATCCAATCTACCGCAATCAGAAAAATCATTGGCGATAGTAGGCAGCCTTGTCTTACTCCCGTCTTTACTTCGAAGGATTCCATAAGTTTCCCGTTGTGGATTACTTGGCATGCAGCATTGGAACCAGGAGTTAATCGATTCTATTCTATTTGGTTGAGTCCCAAGTGAAACATAGGGCTTCAAGTTTCACCTTCGAAGTTTCAGTAGCAGTGGTTGTTTTACGGGATAGGGTTACTAGTCTTATGTCCAACCTTTCATCTTTACCATGCCTGCTACCAGCTAACCAAGGTTTAGGAGTGTGTCGGCTGGCAGTAGAACTATAGACCACGTGAGTGGTTGGCGAATATTTGACCACTGAACTACTTACGCACGAAAATCATTTAGAAGCATACTAAAATAATCTAAAGCATTTAGTTCCCTTTATGAACTCTGACAAACCATATCCAGTTTATCTACACAACAAATTTCAAACATACTGATCACAATGTGATCATAAAGGGTTATATGAAACTTTACTTTTTCATTAATTTGCATCTCAAGTAAGGCACAGGGCTTCAAGCTTTGAAGTTTCACTAGCGATTCCGTTGTATTTACGGGGCGGAACTTCTAGTCTCATGTCCAGTCTCCCCTATTTATCGACTTACAACTGATTAAGTGAGTTCAGGAATAGAGCCTGGACTACAGGTTTAGATGATGAGCATTCGACCACTGAACTACCACTAGGTCACGAGAGCCATTCTCGAGCCTGTCAGGATAAGAAGCTGGAATCTTTTGAGTACATAAAGGGTCACTATCAGAGATAGAAGAAAAGAAAACATATTATTGCTTAGATCACCACTGATTTTAAAATTGGAATACTATCAGAAGCTCAATAATTTTTTGAGCCTACAATAAATTTAATTCTGTTCCTCAATGATATTATGTATACAAATTTAAAAGAAATCTTAAAAACGAACACTTAACTCGCCTAACTAATGTGTTTCGGAATAGATTGTAACGGAATAAATGTTCGGAAAATCCCTGCTGAACCATATTATTACAAGATTTATACTTATTCGGATATTTCTAGCTTTGTAATTATTACGCGTTGGTGGTCCAGTGGTAGGATGCTCGCTAATCACACATGTGGTCCGGGGTTAAATTCGTGGCTGACGCGCTCCTCAACTCAGAGAAACTGTTAATAAGGCCAGTAAATAGGAAAGGCTGGGAGTGAGGTTGGCAACCCTGCGTCGTAAAACTAAAACCACTGCTACAGAAGCTTCAAAGCTCTAGTTTGAAGCTCTATGTTTTACTGGGAAGGTAAGGAAATATTGTTTTTGTTATTGTTTGCAATTATTATCCTTTTTTCCCTAGACTGTATATCATCGCTCTGACATTTGCATATCATATATTGACTTAATCCTAATTATTTATCTTTGTCTCTGTATAATTCCTAATTTTAATGCTTCTATTTAAGGTTGTGCCATACACTGATGTGTTGTTTAGCGACTGCGATTTTGTCTGAATGGAATCCGGGTCATTCGGACCTTAAACTGACAGCAGGAAGTATTGGTGTGTCGTTCTTGTGGAGAGAGTTTTGACCTTACCTTTTGGGGAATATTCTACTTGATTCTAAGTACTTTTGTTGTACTTTGAAAATAACTGTACAGCTACCTAACGGCACTGTTGAGGTAATTTTGAGTTTTTGACGTCATTATTGTTGTTAAATGGTACCACATATCTATTGGCGAATAATCTCTTTGCTGTGACTATGTCTCTCAAAAACGTTTCCCACAGCTATGCAGTGGAATGCAAAGATCGGTTGTCTGCGTTCAGACCACAACGAGTTGATTTTGGTCGCTATACAGGCTGCATAAAAGATATTTCAGAAGCCAATAATCGATTACCTCGAACACCTGGGATTAAAATGGCACAAAAACTGGTAAAATCACTTTAGAATCTCCTCAAAATGCCAAAATAAATGTAATTTATAAAGGCAATGTTGGAGGTTTTCAACAACGCTAAACTGACCAGTTCTGTCACCGCAATGCCCAAAGAATTCATAAATACCAACGAGCAGTCAGGAGGCACTATGCGTCAATTATGATCCCATCGTGAATAGATAATTATATGAGCAACTTTGACAGAGGAAATATTTTCATATTACGTCGTCTTATTCAATAAATAGACATGCGGACACAGACTCAACCTACTTTCTACTTAGGAAGGAAAACTTCCATATCTCAACCAATTACAAATTTAGAGCAGAGGGTACAACAAACTACTCCAAAGAAAAATTATCTGCATGAAATGTCAGACCCACATCCAAGTCGTCATTTCACACCTAGGCTCCAAATGAGACCGTGCTCCGTGTGTAATGTCACCCAGTCGTGTCTTCAAAGTATGTCCAACCCATTTCCATTTGCATCGACATGTGTGTTAGACAGTGGATCCTTGGTTGATGTTAGATGGTTGAAGATAATCAGCAGGAAGCCTTCTACTTACGTTCCATGCTAGTGGGTATTCACCAGTCAGCAAGACGTATCTACAAACTTGAAGGAACTCATGTCCCTTCTGAGACTCTAACCCGTGTCACCCAGTGAATACTTCAGTCAGAGACGCTACCACTGAGCTATCCATGCTCGCGATTCTTGGTTAGTTTGCCGTGTGACAGAGTTGATTGTTGCTTATTTTTCTGGCTGGTCATCTGAGCCTCAGTGTGGAGACAGCGAAAGCAGCTGCTGACAAAAGTCTCAAGTCTGTCCAAAATGACTCCAAGACTCGCCAGTTATCTGATCCGTATAGAAGCAATGACTTAGCATTAGTGCTGAAGATCTGGATCTCGCTCTTTATGCTGAATGCAGCATATGTTCACACTGATTTCAGACCAATAAAGGTCTGTTTTGCTCTCCCAATTCTGCCTTTAATATCCTCATCCATACCGCCTCTAGCTGAAACGATGTTGCTTAGTCAAGTAAGGGAAAGTGGTGACCTCCTTCAAAACTTCTCTCACTGATGAATATTGGTGCTTGTTGTTTTCGTTGTTGTTGGTTAGGTATATTCATCACCCCCGTCTTCTCTTTGTCCACTTGAAGTCCTGTCTTCGCTGTCTACTACTTCTTTCTACTTGCTGGTTCTCACCAATAAGTCTTTGTACTTGTGTGAAAGACATATTCCAGAGTCTTCTTATCGATCTAGCGTATGCCTGTACTCTCGTTACCCACCGTCTGTTTTATAATACAGTCCACCACAATTAGGAATATCACCAGTGACAGTAGACAGCCTCGTCTTACTCCTGTATTCACTTTAAAGGTTTCTCTGAGTTTCCTATTATGAATTATCTGACAAATGGCATAATCACATAGCTGCTGAATAAGGTTGATAAAGGTTTGGGGCACTTCATAATGAGTCCATGTGGAATTAGTAAATATGCATCAACCAGCTAAACTTGAACTGAAATGTAACAGAAAATCAATTACAACGGTGAACACTTGCAATGAAATAAAGTTACTTTCAAGACATATTGTGAAAATTTAATAGTACAACATGACCTTGAAAAGGCGAAATTAAACTAGATAGTCAATGGAAAATATTATTAATTAATTCATTAATTAATTAATGAAATTTAGTGAATATTATTGATTTACTGTATGTAAATCTGTTATTCTTGAATTTCACTTTTTTTCACACTGCATAAGAAAATGAAGTCAATGCGCAAACTATGAAAGATATTACCATTGATCTAATAATACTACTCTATCATTAATACTCTTAATTTTAATTTGGGTTTGTTGTCAGATCTTCCAGACACCACTTTGTCCACGATGCATTGTCAGTAACAGTTAGGTTGGTATTGTAAGGATAGTCATGTAATGGTAGAAGGAATGAGACTTGGTAACGGAATGTATATTTGGAATTATTATTATTATATGTTAACCATCATTTGCACAGATCTTCTGTGCTGTGCCACTTCTACCCCACGCCCATACTGTGTTTCTTTGTCTTTTTTACGTGTCCCCCATGATTTCCCGCAACGCTGGTTCATTTGCTCTCTTTAACATCAAATCTATCCCTCCGCTGTGTGATACTTTTATGCCGGCGAATGTCTCTCTATATACTACTGATAAATTTTATCAGTCGGACACACCACAGTAGTATATCAAGACTCTGGTGGATTACAGCTCTATATTAGACTACGATATTCAATTTGGGACACAATGATGGAGTCTTGTCAACTGGATGGTGTCTTGGAGCATAATTTTTTTATTCCTTAAGCTATTAAAGTTACTCACGATTCTTTTTCGATCTGAATTAAATGATTTCATGATTATCTCACCTAATTTTTTCCACTTAATTGATATTCACCTTAAATCATGCCTATTGCATATTTGGGAGAGATTTAATCTCACGAAGAGAAATTTAATTGTAGTTACAGTTATGCTCCATTTGATTTTGTTCAAATTCTTTATGCCTTACTAGTCAGTTCTTATAAATGATACTATATCATTGTGTTCTATGTATTTAAACAAATTAATCTAAATATGAAAGGCATTCGCATTTTCTTTTTCTAAAGAAATTTCTTTTCTTGTCCATAGAGTAACCTAAATACAAAATCATCTTGGAGGTAATACAGCGTTATATGATTTACTATAATCTGCTGAAGAAGCCAGCTGATGTTAGATGTCTAGAGGCAATCGGTAGGAAGCCTTGTCCTAAGGTTTCATGCCTATTTCCAAGCATTAGTATGGAGCATGTATATTTTTCACAGGGGCCTGCTTAAATCATTGAGCTACTTAAATTTTCATCCAGTATAATGCATAAACTATCTTCCAGTTTTATTGTTTTAGTCATCTAATTATGATTTTGGATCTCTACATGAACTGGCGTGCATTGGTGGCGCAGCGGTAGAATGTTCGCCAACCACGTATGTGGTTCGGAGTCCTGTCCCCAGCAGACACACTCCTAAACCTCGCTAGGCCAGTAATAAGACTGGTAAGGAGGGAAGGTTGGGTATGAGGCTAGCAACCCCATCCCGTAAAAATGAACATCACTGCTACCGAAACTTCAGGCCTCTAGCTTGAAGCCCTATATTCCACCGGGAACGTAAAGGAATAAAAAAACATGAATTGGCGCACATTTTCAATTTGCAGAGAGCTTCTCAAAAAAGAAATGAGGGAAAAACATCGTAGACGACTGGTTATCGCTTCAGATGGAATGTATTGCCAAATACTGTTCTACTTGAAAATTCTGTATGAAAAGTAGACATTTTTGAAATTTAAATACGCTGAAAATTATGTACCATTCATTAATATATTGTGAATTGAAATCCTTCAGGCGACTGAAACTATGTTCACCCAGTAATCTTGTAAAAATTGGGTTTCGACTGTCCTCCTGTAGGAATGTAACAGAAAGCGGCTGCTAGTCATTGCAATACTACCTAATAATAATAACAATAACAGCAACCTTATTCAGCACAAAATACTTACACAATGTATAAAACACAAAATAATCGAGCAAAGAATATTCTTTTCGATAAATTCCTCTTC
>OX235272.1:74070309-74143765 GCA_944472155.2 Trichobilharzia szidati
GCACTGAGTCAGAGCATGGTGACCCCAGAGAATGGGTACTCGGATGACATTCACTCCACCGATCACATGAACGTGACAAATTCACGTGAGAGAAGAGGACTGGAGTTAAGTATTGATAATGGATTTTGTTCAGGGTTGAGGAGAGAATTTGTGTCCAGAAAGCGTGTTTAACAAAATATTTATCAACAATGCCTGACAGTTAGTATGAAATAACCGAAATTGACCATAACTGAAACCTGAGACCTTACTAAGACTAAGTTTTGCTCAACACCTGATCAGAAGTGTAGTCTGTGAGATTCAGCTGAGACAAAAACGGAAAAACAGAAAAAGACTACCTGTATTCTCTTTCTCTCACCCTCTCACTGGATACCCCAACAAATTGGCACGTTGCTCAGTTCGAAGGAAAAATGTATCACTACTTCCTCTGAAAACTAAAATCATTGAGATCACACATTCCGTTCGATGATCACTGCTTGATACCATCACCGAAGCAGACTGAACACGTGTTTGAGTAAAACAAATCATTAAAATGAAAATGTGGACAGGTTGTGATCAACCGGAGTCTCTAAATCAACTCTTCGATGAGAGACGAATTAGACAAGTGAAATCTCCCTGCTGAGAAATCCTCCATCTCCACACAAACGTTTCATCCGCCACCACTGAATTCATTCAAGTCAATCAAGAGTGTTGAAATTTTTCACAGCCTATTAATCAATTGGTCACAGTTGATGCATTCGAATTCGATTTATGCTGTCTGGTCGCGAATCAGTGAATAAAGCACGTGGACTTCCCATGAATGCCTAATCGGTATTTCGCAGTTGATTGTGTCAGCCTAATTCATATCTGAAGCGAAATTTGATTACAACACAAATGGGTAGACAATTAATTCAATCGATGTTCGTCACTTCGGAGGTGGACCACACGACTCATATGGGATTAGAGGTGAGTGTTAGTCACCATTGTATTCCGACTACTCAATTTTACCAAGGTTCGAATTACTCAGAATAGTACATTCAGCGAAGTCTCCCTTTTCAACGAATTTATTATCAAGCTGACGCCACACATATACCGGATATATGGAGAGTAAAGTTTATAATGAATTGGGCCACGGAGGGTGGGATTGAAGATTACGATTGTGAACAATGAATTTTGTTCGAAACGTCATCCAGTAAATAATACTGTTTCGCTGTGTGATATATCTAATAAACAAACTAATATGGAATTACTTACTACCACAGTGCCCACGTTTTACACATACATTAATATGACTCATGGTCTTCCTGTACGAAGACTTATCAATCAACTCACTCGACTTTCACAAACTGAAGCAATATATGAAAATCATCGTATTTTCAACATTCGATGCTTAAAAAATGAAATCATTCCTAAATATCTACGTCTACGAGCTCCAGTTCCAACGGACAGAGCTAGAAGCAGAATAGAAGGCCTACAAAAATTATGCCTGAAAGAAGAGATCCACAGAATCGTTGAAAAATTGCAACATATCAGATCTGATATTGAGCAATTAAGACAAAAGTTAAAAGTAATAGTTACCAATGTAGATTATGATCTTATAACACAATCCTCCAGCATTGCAAAATCAGCAACTTTCAAAAATAGTCAAATCAAAAGGTTCGACAAATTATTAGAAGAGAAATCTTCATCTCAGAATGATGAAGTCAACAATCCAAAGTCAACGGCGATCGATAAATCAAAGTGGGTTATCAATCTCTGAACACATATATTAAGTCCTACGGAAAATAAGTGTATTGGAAAAGGGACTAAATTTCAATGTATCAGTAGACAAGCTGAAACCTGAGGATATCATCCCTAAAATAGAAATAGCACTAAGTGGGATAGACGAAGCTACGGCTGATGAAGTACGGGCACAATGTGCACTGACATTAAAACGACAAAAATGGGTGAAAGCCTAACCTGACAAAACAAGAGATAGAAGCCCTGAAACACCTTAGGAATAACAAGGATATAGTCATCACAAAGTCAGACAAAGGAAATGCAACAGTAGTATTAGACAAATCAGACTATTTGGACAAGGTAAATACTCACATACAAACAGGACCATATGAGGAAATTAATAAACCAATAGATACAGTTATGAATAAAGTTAAGAAATCCACAGCGGACCTCATACGCCGAATGAAGCCGTTTCTAGGTGAGTCTAAGTGGTTTAATTTAATGCCCAAAACTAATAACCCCAGTAGGATGTATGGTGTTGTTAAAGTTCATAAGTCAGGATACTCTATTAGACCTATAGTTGATTTTAGAAATTCACCTACTTATGAATTATCTAAATATTTAGCCATGGTATTAAATCCCCTAAAAATCCACTCGAAATCTAGACTAACTAATTCTTATGAACTAAAACATAGATTAGATAATTTAAAATTAGATAATGAAGAAAAAATGGTTAGTTTTGACATTGTCAGTTTATACACACGTATACCAATAAATATGGCTATGGAAGCAGTCAGAAACGAACTCATTTCTGACCAAGACCTCGAACTTAGGACAAAAGTGCCACTTGAGGACATAATGCTGGGAGTACAGCTATGCCTGACTTCCACAGTATTTAAATTCCAAGGGAAAATGTACAAACAAACTGAGGGAGTTGCCATGGGATCACCAATATCCCCAGTGGTAGCAGATATATTCATGAATAAGTGGGAAAGCATAGCGATTCAAACGTTCACCCCCACCCCAAAAGTATGGTGGAGGTACGTAGATGACACATTCACTGTACTTAGAACACAAGATATAGATAGGTTTTTCGAACACATAAACTCGAAGGTTGAAGCAATTCAATTCACTTATGAATTGGAAATTCAGGAAGGGGAGCTCCCAATGTTAGATTGCAACATAAAGAGGAAAGAAGATGGGAAGTTAAACACTAGTGTTTACAGGAAACCCACACACTCAAACAGATATTTGGACTTCCAATCATCCCATCCTATGTCAGTGAAAATAGGATTGGTGGAATGTTTAAATGACAGAGCACAAAAATTAAGTAGTATCAAAGAAAATCTAAAACAGGAACTGATATATATAAAAGAGGCCTTGAAACTTAATAATTACCCGGATAAATTAGTCACGAAATATGTAAGGAAATGTAAAAATAAAATAAATAATGATAGTAGCGATAGTGATAATAACAATAATAATGACAACGATAAAAGTGAAAATAATTTTGTTGGGCTATCCAATAAGAGGGTGAGAGAAAGAGAATACAGGTAGTCTTTTTCTGTTTTTCCGTTTTTGTCTCAGCTGAATCTCACAGACTACACTTCTGATCAGGTGTTGAGCAAAACTTAGTCTTAGTAAGGTCTCAGGTTTCAGTTATGGTCAATTTCGGTTATTTCATACTAACTGTCAGGCATTGTTGATAAATATTTTGTTAAACACGCTTTCTGGACACAAATTCTCTCCTCAACCCTGAACAAAATCCATTATCAATACTTAACTCCAGTCCTCTTCTCTCACGTGAATTTGTCACGTTCATGTGATCGGTGGAGTGAATGTCATTCGAGTACCCATTCTCTGGGGTCACCATGCTCTGACTCAGTGCAATATCACCCTTTCTAAATCACACTCTAATAACCTGCATTGTCCTACTTCATTTCTCCTTCACAGTCCACGGAAATATGTGATGACCATTTGGAAATCCGAGTCAGTACAGATAACCACGCAAAGACATCATTCGACAATGAAGCAACTATCAAGTACATCAAGTCAGACATGTTCTGATGAATAGGAGGAAATTAGGTGACCCACTGACCGAAGCTATATGTCAATTGCAAGCACATTGTTTTCGGTAGCTGAATGTAACCTAATCATGAAATACATTAGCAGTCAGTGTGACGTAATCAAGGTAAATTTAAGCTGAATAGCCGATTCATTATTTTGTGAGTAGAATTTCACCAGTTGTTAGTTGATGATTACGCAATTGTGTCACATGTCACTTAAACGAAAGTGGAAATGACCCGTGAGAAAAGTATGAGTCATCTGAACTGTTCATTCTATAACTGGTGTGTATTTTGAATAGGTTTAATTGGGCTTTATATACAAATCAATAATGACTTGAATAAATGTGAACTGTGTTCACTAAGATATTTCTATTCAATCTAACCTTGTCATTTGATTTGAATTCACCAAAAATAAATTAAAAGAAGGACAACAGCGTAGAATGAATCATTTTTTCAAAAGTCGGCGATGGACGATTTGCATTTCGCCTGTCAAATGTTATTAATTCTCTTGTTGGGGATTATATGATCGTACTCCTGAATGAATTTATTGAGGTGATGGAGGAAATCATGGACCCAGTTGGGAGGTAAGTCAGTGGAACTAATATGATATTCCCCTAATCAATTTCATCGACATAGAAATCACTTGATTCATTTAATTGATGTGCTTCTCCGTTTCGTGTATTTGTGATGAGGAAAGCACATATATTTGTTTATCGTTCAGTGGTGTCATTTATATGATTTGTCATTTAATCATATAAATGACACCACTGAACGATAAACAAATATATGTGCTTTCCTCATCACAAATACACGAAACGGAGAAGCACATCAATTAAATGAATCAAGTGATTTCTATGTCGATGAAATTGATTAGGGGAATATCATATTAGTTCCACTGACTTACCTCCCAACTGGGTCGATAATCTCCTCCATCACCTCAATAAATTCATTCAGGAGTACGATCATATAATCCCCAACAAGAGAATTAATAACATTTGACAGGCGAAATGCAAATCGTCCATCGCCGACTTTTGAAAAAATGATTCATTCTACGCTGTTGTCCTTCTTTTAATTTATTTTTGGTGAATTCAAATCAAATGACAAGGTTAGATTGAATAGAAATATCTTAGTGAACACAGTTCACATTTATTCAAGTCATTATTGATTTGTATATAAAGCCCAATTAAACCTATTCAAAATACACACCAGTTATAGAATGAACAGTTCAGATGACTCATACTTTTCTCACGGGTCATTTCCACTTTCGTTTAAGTGACATGTGACACAATTGCGTAATCATCAACTAACAACTGGTGAAATTCTACTCACAAAATAATGAATCGGCTATTCAGCTTAAATTTACCTTGATTACGTCACACTGACTGCTAATGTATTTCATGATTAGGTTACATTCAGCTACCGAAAACAATGTGCTTGCAATTGACATATAGCTTCGGTCAGTGGGTCACCTAATTTCCTCCTATTCATCAGAACATGTCTGACTTGATGTACTTGATAGTTGCTTCATTGTCGAATGATGTCTTTGCGTGGTTATCTGTACTGACTCGGATTTCCAAATGGTCATCACATATTTCCGTGGACTGTGAAGGAGAAATGAAGTAGGACAATGCAGGTTATTAGAGTGTGATTTAGAAAGGGTGATATTGCACTGAGTCAGAGCATGGTGACCCCAGAGAATGGGTACTCGAATGACATTCACTCCACCGATCACATGAACGTGACAAATTCACGTGAGAGAAGAGGACTGGAGTTAAGTATTGATAATGGATTTTGTTCAGGGTTGAGGAGAGAATTTGTGTCCAGAAAGCGTGTTTAACAAAATATTTATCAACAATGCCTGACAGTTAGTATGAAATAACCGAAATTGACCATAACTGAAACCTGAGACCTTACTAAGACTAAGTTTTGCTCAACACCTGATCAGAAGTGTAGTCTGTGAGATTCAGCTGAGACAAAAACGGAAAAACAGAAAAAGACTACCTGTATTCTCTTTCTCTCACCCTCTCACTGGATACCCCAACAAATTGGCACGTTGCTCAGTTCGAAGGAAAAATGTATCACTACTTCCTCTGAAAACTAAAATCATTGAGATCACACATTCCGTTCGATGATCACTGCTTGATACCATCACCGAAGCAGACTGAACACGTGTTTGAGTAAAACAAATCATTAAAATGAAAATGTGGACAGGTTGTGATCAACCGGAGTCTCTAAATCAACTCTTCGATGAGAGACGAATTAGACAAGTGAAATCTCCCTGCTGAGAAATCCTCCATCTCCACACAAACGTTTCATCCGCCACCACTGAATTCATTCAAGTCAATCAAGAGTGTTGAAATTTTTCACAGCCTATTAATCAATTGGTCACAGTTGATGCATTCGAATTCGATTTATGCTGTCTGGTCGCGAATCAGTGAATAAAGCACGTGGACTTCCCATGAATGCCTAATCGGTATTTCGCAGTTGATTGTGTCAGCCTAATTCATATCTGAAGCGAAATTTGATTACAACACAAATGGGTAGACAATTAATTCAATCGATGTTCGTCACTTCGGAGGTGGACCACACGACTCATATGGGATTAGAGGTGAGTGTTAGTCACCATTGTATTCCGACTACTCAATTTTACCAAGGTTCGAATTACTCAGAATAGTACATTCAGCGAAGTCTCCCTTTTCAACGAATTTATTATCAAGCTGACGCCACACATATACCGGATATATGGAGAGTAAAGTTTATAATGAATTGGGCCACGGAGGGTGGGATTGAAGATTACGATTGTGAGCAATGAATTTTGTTCGAAACGTCATCCAGTAAATAATACTGTTTCGCTGTGTGATATATCTAATAAACAAACTAATATGGAATTACTTACTACCACAGTGCCCACGTTTTACACATACATTAATATGACTCATGGTCTTCCTGTACGAAGACTTATCAATCAACTCACTCGACTTTCACAAACTGAAGCAATATATGAAAATCATCGTATTTTCAACATTCGATGCTTAAAAAATGAAATCATTCCTAAATATCTACGTCTACGAGCTCCAGTTCCAACGGACAGAGCTAGAAGCAGAATAGAAGGCCTACAAAAATTATGCCTGAAAGAAGAGATCCACAGAATCGTTGAAAAATTGCAACATATCAGATCTGATATTGAGCAATTAAGACAAAAGTTAAAAGTAATAGTTACCAATGTAGATTATGATCTTATAACACAATCCTCCAGCATTGCAAAATCAGCAACTTTCAAAAATAGTCAAATCAAAAGGTTCGACAAATTATTAGAAGAGAAATCTTCATCTCAGAATGATGAAGTCAACAATCCAAAGTCAACGGCGATCGATAAATCAAAGTGGGTTATCAATCTCTGAACACATATATTAAGTCCTACGGAAAATAAGTGTATTGGAAAAGGGACTAAATTTCAATGTATCAGTAGACAAGCTGAAACCTGAGGATATCATCCCTAAAATAGAAATAGCACTAAGTGGGATAGACGAAGCTACGGCTGATGAAGTACGGGCACAATGTGCACTGACATTAAAACGACAAAAATGGGTGAAAGCCTAACCTGACAAAACAAGAGATAGAAGCCCTGAAACACCTTAGGAATAACAAGGATATAGTCATCACAAAGTCAGACAAAGGAAATGCAACAGTAGTATTAGACAAATCAGACTATTTGGACAAGGTAAATACTCACATACAAACAGGACCATATGAGGAAATTAATAAACCAATAGATACAGTTATGAATAAAGTTAAGAAATCCACAGCGGACCTCATACGCCGAATGAAGCCGTTTCTAGGTGAGTCTAAGTGGTTTAATTTAATGCCCAAAACTAATAACCCCAGTAGGATGTATGGTGTTGTTAAAGTTCATAAGTCAGGATACTCTATTAGACCTATAGTTGATTTTAGAAATTCACCTACTTATGAATTATCTAAATATTTAGCCATGGTATTAAATCCCCTAAAAATCCACTCGAAATCTAGACTAACTAATTCTTATGAACTAAAACATAGATTAGATAATTTAAAATTAGATAATGAAGAAAAAATGGTTAGTTTTGACATTGTCAGTTTATACACACGTATACCAATAAATATGGCTATGGAAGCAGTCAGAAACGAACTCATTTCTGACCAAGACCTCGAACTTAGGACAAAAGTGCCACTTGAGGACATAATGCTGGGAGTACAGCTATGCCTGACTTCCACAGTATTTAAATTCCAAGGGAAAATGTACAAACAAACTGAGGGAGTTGCCATGGGATCACCAATATCCCCAGTGGTAGCAGATATATTCATGAATAAGTGGGAAAGCATAGCGATTCAAACGTTCACCCCCACCCCAAAAGTATGGTGGAGGTACGTAGATGACACATTCACTGTACTTAGAACACAAGATATAGATAGGTTTTTCGAACACATAAACTCGAAGGTTGAAGCAATTCAATTCACTTATGAATTGGAAATTCAGGAAGGGGAGCTCCCAATGTTAGATTGCAACATAAAGAGGAAAGAAGATGGGAAGTTAAACACTAGTGTTTACAGGAAACCCACACACTCAAACAGATATTTGGACTTCCAATCATCCCATCCTATGTCAGTGAAAATAGGATTGGTGGAATGTTTAAATGACAGAGCACAAAAATTAAGTAGTATCAAAGAAAATCTAAAACAGGAACTGATACATATAAAAGAGGCCTTGAAACTTAATAATTACCCGGATAAATTAGTCACGAAATATGTAAGGAAATGTAAAAATAAAATAAATAATGATAGTAGCGATTGTGATAATAACAATAATAATGACAACGATAATAGTGATAATAATAATAATAATGACATCAACAATAAAGAATCTAAATCATCAGCAGTAATTCCATACAGGGAAGGAACTTCGGAAGCCTTACGCAGAATTCTCAACAAGGCAGGAATAAAAACGTCATTCGAACCCACAATCTTAATTAGAAACAAGCTTTCTCGGCTAAAGGATCCTGTAGAGCCTTTAAAACAAAACAATTTAGTTTATCTAATACCTTTCAATGATTGTCAGGTCAAATACATAGGTCAAACTAGTAGAACAGGGGCAGTCAGACTAGCTGAACATAAAAACTTAGCAAAATCTAGATTGGTTGACCCGAATAAAATAAGAAATCTAGAGAATAGTTCAGCTATAGCACTACTTGCAGTCACACACAACCATACAATAGGATGGGATAGGATGACAGTTTTAAAATCTAATATGCCACAGGGTATAGGGAGAGATTGATAACAGAAGCTTTGTTTATCGAATCAACTGGAAATACATGTAATAGGAATGATTCATCACCTGTCCCAGATATCTGGAAAATTCTACTCCCCCTACGACAAATTGGAGAAAACAAAGAAAGCCATAGAACTCAAGTGTCAAAGTCGTGTGATCACAATTGATATGATTATGAACAATAAATTTTGTTCGAAACGTCATCCAGTAAATAATACTGTTTCACTGTGTGATATACCTAATAAACAAACTAATATGGAATTATTTCCGAATGTACTTCATCTTCCTTTCTGTTTCACGTAAGTCTAATTGTCTAATCAATTTTTACTCATGTATATAAACGAAGTTACAAAGTTATGTGAGTACCTTGATATGATTATGAGCAGCAGTAAATTGTGCTCGAAACGTCGTCATCAGTAAGTACTATTCATGTATAACACTGTGTGACTTTATCAAAATAAAATTTCATCCATAATGGAATTATACGCTAACACAGCAGTGTCCAAGTTTTATCCTTATATCAATTAATTTTTAAAGTTCATTGCCAAATCAGCAGAAGTATACAATCGTTTTAATGTCAGAGAGACTGACTGACTGATTTCAACATAGAACTTTGCACCGATGTGCAGCAGTTCGAGTCGCCACACTCCATGGAGCACACAATGTCAGAGAGAGACAAATAGGTGCTCTTTTGAATTGCCTGTTAGATATAGTTGTATATGTACAACCGGCTATCATCACTGTTCCCAACAGAAGGATTAAACAGGGATGCTCAATTCTGCCGCGTTATTGTCTGAGATAACTTTGGAGGATATGTACTGGAGGTGGTCACAATCTGCTATCTGGTAATAGACTTTACGGCCTGGAATACGCAAATGATGTCATCTTACTTTGCAATCCCTTACAGACTATTCAAATCGTACTTAGTCAGTTGACCGCTGGTGACTTTAAGTATGTTATGTACTTCTCACTGTTCAAATGCATTAATGTGCAATTCTGAGGCCCACCGATGCGTATTCGCACGTGGCGGTGACTATCACACAATATAAGTGATACCATTTTTGAACCACATTCTCAACCTATGAAAATGTGCTACGAACGCTATTCTAATGGCTCCTGTATCGTTCACCAGGAACAGGTTGAAAAAAGGAGGTAGTCGGTCCATGTTGGAGCACTGTGGGAAGATTGATAGTTATGTCTGATTAGCATTTGGAGACATTTATTTTCCCATACGAATTTAATACAAGCAACAAAGGTTACTAAAGTAGGATTTAACGAATTCATTCACTTTCGGTAGAACTCTTCAACTGAATACTCTACATACAGGGATATATATATATATACCATTAAAAATACGTTGGGGGATATTAGACTGATAAATAAATAATCTATATTGAGGAGAATGAAAGACAAATTCAGCGAAGAAAATTTTCTTTACTGACGAAATCATCTTGGCTGGCTGGGCTACGTATCAATTTCTACAGCCGACAAATGATCAACGGATGTGTGAAGGATAAACTGCCGCTTTGGGCCACCTCAATATGTGTTTATAAATTCACCTGCTCGTGTGGAGCTAGTTATATTGGCCGCACAAAGCGCACGCTTTCTAAACGCATCTCTTAACATTATCCGGCATGGTTAGCAAAGGGACAATGCAAGACAATTACTAGTTCAATTCTCGAGCATTTGGTGAACTCACCCAACGTAGCTCCACCAGAGTCGTCTTTTAAGATCATCTACAAAGTGAAGCCAAACAGTACAATTTGTCAATACAACCCTGAACTCTGTATACAGAAAAAGTTTGTCTAGTCTCTTATTCTACCTTGGTCTTAAACTCTTCACTAATCGTTCCCTGTAAAAAAATTTTGATTTTTAATTTTACTTTTAGTTTGCTTTTGCATTAATATAATTAATTCACTATTATCACTCTCATATGCTCCTTCTGTACATTTCACACCCTCTTCACACTTGCTAAATTGTCACTCAAATATCTTTATTCTCACTCAATAGTAATTTTAACCTTATCAAATTTCTATCTTTGTACCGTTGAGTACCACGTAATTTACAACTTTTCATGTTCATTTTTAAAGCCACTTCTGAGTAATTATATCAATTATGTCACCCCCTGTTACTCAATAATAGACCACTACATATTTTTGTAAGTATAAATACGACTGTACAGCCTCTGAAGATGATTTCGTCCATAAAGAAAATTTTCTTCGCTGAATTTGTCTTTTATTTTCTTCAATCTATATTGAAATAATCATGCAAAATGACAGGTGTGAATGCTTCCCAGGTCATGTTTAAATAGATAGGGGAAAGATAGCATGAGAAATTAAAATTAAGATAAAATGCATTACGGTTCAATTACCTCACTTAAATACACAATTGGTCATAAAAGAAAGAACTTAAATATATATCAAGAATTGCGAACTGAGCATTTGTTGGTGGGATAACGATTTCCTGAATGGGATCTAAAAGATCATACGATTCACAGTCTCGAGAAATTATCAAATATGATCCAAAATCCATGCTTACGTTTCCTTCCTTGTTCGAAATCCAAAAGTAATATCAGGCTACAAACATACCTTTGCATGTAATTGATAAGTAAGCTTAACTGTCTAATTCTATTGCTCCACTACTTTGTTTATTTATAGCACTTTTGGCTTATTTTGTGTGGCGTGTTCATTTGTACCAATACTTTACCCAGTTTAATTCAAATACATAAATAAATATGAAGCGGGACCTGAACAAGAAAGCCAACTACCACAGTTACATACCAACTCTGTGACCTATTTTAGTAAAATATTTGCACACAAGTTAAAATGGTTATTTGCTAATTACACCTATTAAGATTTTAGAGTGTGACGGTATTTGCAGTTAACAAAGTTCATATGCAACCAGACCTTAGAGTATGTATAGATCGACTCGGTCGGTCGGTCGGTCGGTTTTCGACATAGAACTTTGCACATATGTGCGGCAGTTCGAGTCGCCACACTCCATGTAGCACACAAAGCAAGAGAAGAAAGTAGAAGAAATGCATAATATAGACAGTAAACAGAGGTGTGAGATAAAGGAATAGTAATAATGGAGAACAAACCAGTTTCATTGGAAATCATAAGTCACAAGGAGTGGATGCATCTGCGCCAGCCATTGAGAACGATTTTGAGCCATGTCACCAATTGTTTCTAACCATTGGTTTTTACCATTCCGAGGACCCCAACCAGGAAGTCTACATCTTTCTACGTGGCTTAGACTAACTGTTGTGGATTTCATTGACTGGTGCCATGTTTTCGTTTGACCGCCGCTAGCTCTTTTCCAGCCTGGCCCTATATCAGCTAACATTGCCCATTGTCGAGGAAGGCGATGACTAGACATACGTAACACATGTCCCAACCATCTCAGTCGATGTAATTTCACAGTCTCGTCGACTGATTTCCCCTCCTTACCTAGCACTCGACGCCTAACCTCAATATTGCTCACCTTATTATACCACTTCACGCGGGAGATAGAACGCAGACACCTATGATCGAACACAGATAATCTTTTCATGTCTTCTGCTCTCAATGGCCAGGTCTCACAGCCAGCCATAAAGGAGGACGGAGCGGACTGTTGAGCAGTACACACACTCTTCGGTCGATAGTCGGATGTCACGTCTACGCCAGAGACGGCGTAAACTGGCATATGCGAACCTAGTCCTCTGTATTCGTGCTGAGATTTCGTCGGAGATCAACCCGTTGGCAATGGCTCATGGTACTTCCCAAGTAAGTGAAGCGGTCAACGTGCTCTACTACTTCACCTCTTATTTGTAATCTAAGGGTCGGTGAAGTCCGATCCTGCAGCATCATCTTACATTTTACAGGGGCGAATCGCATGCCAAACATACGAAGATTGTTGCTCAAGGTGTTCAGTAGACTCAGTATTTTGTCAGCGTCTTCATCTAGTTGGAAGGTCTATATCATCCGCATATTCTAAGTCGACGAGATTATTCCCTGGTAGCAAGTCAATCCCTGAGTCGCTGAAGTGTGTTAGGGTTAAGTCCATTAGTACATCTATGATGAAATTGAATAGGAATGGGGATAATGGGCATCCTTGACGGACGCCACTCGTCGTCACCACTTCAGATGACAACTCGCCATAGGCCCTCACCTGGCTGCATGAGTACGAGTAGAGTGCTTTAATCAGTGCAATGTATTTTCTCGGCATTCCCTTCACAGCCAAGCATCGCCAGAGAACCTCTCGGTCGACAGAATCGAATGCCGCCTTTAGGTCAAGAAATATAGTGATTGTCGGACGCCGGTAGGAATGCCTATGTTCTAGAATCTGTCGAAGGGTGAAGATATGATCAATACACCCTCTTCCTGGCCTAAAACCTGCCTGGTTTTCTCGTGTTTGTGTCTCCCGAGCAACACTTAGTCTACGCAGTATTACTGAGCCTAGGATTTTAGATACTATATTAGTCAAGCTAATGCCTCTGTGATTATCACAAGAAGACTTGTCTCCCTTCTTGTATATCGGGATGATCAGTGACTTACACCAACCCGATGGGACTTCCTCTGATTCCCAGACGCTGCCTAGAACCTCAGTTAACGCAGACAGTAAACTGTCTCCACCGTACCAAGGTAAGTTGTGCGTATGTATGTGACATGAACTAAAATTATTTAGAAAACCCTTGAAAATCAGGGGACGATAGAATTCAGCATAAGTTACTTGATGTTGTCTGCATTAGCAATTACTGATACAAGGAAAGACTTTATCAAACTTATAATTTCATTGGTAAGCAAAGCACCTTATGTTATCGAAGAGCATATGACTACATTCTAAGTTTCTGTTCTGTTAATAAATGCAACATGATGTTGAGATGTTATATTACCAACGCGTAAAGATAAAGAGAAGGACAAAGTGCTGAGAAGTTTCATCAAGTTGACGTTTGAGATCATCTGAAAACGCATTAAATTTTCAGTTACACGCTATAACCGAAAAGCATACATTATTAAACCCCTAATTACTACGTTACTCGTGTGACAATTTCGTCATACTCAGGCATTAATTGGAGCCTTCGCTAAATGTTTAAAATAGATTACTACAATTCACATTCGTACAGATTGCTACTACCGCCATTACCTTTACAATCTCCTTATTCGTAACTGCTCATGTTACAAGACCGAAATGCTCAGTGTATGTTTAAAGTATCTTAAACCAAAAGTGTGACTCTACTCCGAGCGAATTCTTTATCGTAAATCCATTAGATCTTGAAAAACCACAAAAATGAATTCATTTTTTCTAACCGTATTCTGAGGATCAGAAACACAGTGTGTCGCCCCTTATAAACTAAACGCTAGATTGACATAATTCAGACAATAAAATCATTATCAATCAACTGTTTAGGTACTTTTTGTTTGAATGCAGCTATAATATTGTTATTGTTGAACCGGGTTCGGAAAGATCTTTCGTTTGTTCGTTTTTTCATGTTCATGAAGACAAAGGCATCTATGTACTAATGTGTGGTAACTATTCAGACACAGCTTACCTATAAGCGCTTTGATTGACTGTCTTCGAACGGAATAAGTGTCATCCAATAGGCCTTCTCACTAATTCAGACATATTTGGATGTTTTGTTTTTGGCAAAAAAGTCGACAGATGGTCGTAGAAATTATCTCTTACATCATCTGGGTTACACATAGAGGGTTTAAGGGCACTGACTACGAGAAATTATCAGTGTGTTTTACGATTCTCATTTAATTTTTACATTGTTTTAAAGGAATACTGAACATGCAACTAGCAACTGGTATCCAGTTACGCTGAATGCTTTTGATCGAAGAAGTCAAAACTATCCTTATATCCAGAAGATTGTGAAATTCGAATTTTGGATCCAGTGACATTCCAAGTGCGATGTCAACTGACATAAAATGAACGGCTAAACTTGGATTCTTAATGTGTATCTCACAAAAAGTATATCGACGGCTCAGAATAGAAGAGAAATTTACTCATAGATTCGATATAGGACACAGACGTTGAATGCTCCAACATTTCATTTAGTGCTGAGCTTCAAGAGATTAGGTAGGCTATCTACGATCACTACCTCAAGGTTGCGAAGCATAAAGTTAAAGATAATGTGGACTTGATAGTGAAGAGTAACATAAGAAATTTAACCAGCAACGACTTTGACGGTTAGTATCTAAATGACAAATTAGAAATACCGCGGCTGCATATTGTGTTAGTTGATTATCATAACGAAAATCCTACCGACAAAAGCTACACAAATCAAAATTACCGGTTATTATTTAAATACATGCTATAAATGGTACTCTACCTCAAAGCAAACAGATGTAATACCCGGATTTCACTATGAAGAATGTAAGCAAAATAAACACAATTCGATAACTAAACACAAATTTATGAAATACACTTCGAATATTTGTTGCATGAAGATTGAAGATATTACTTAGGAGATTATGTTGATGTAAATGGTTTATTTATAATCCCTAACTCCTTTATATCGAACCCCATGACTAGCTAATACAAATATTTCAGTGTTTACTTGGAGCAAGTATACGTAACATAAATAAGGCCTACTATCACTATTAAGTGGTTTAAGATTTCATATACATGTGTAATTATTATATACCATCAATACATACTTTATATTATTCTCAACGAACAGCAAATGAATTGTTAAACGTACACACTTATTACCATCGGTATGAGAAAAATATTTTGCGAAAATCGACAAATAAATATTGAGAAGGGACCATAAAAATGGTCAATTAATTGGTGAACTAGTGTTCTATGAAATATTGATTCAGTATCAATTCTAGATAAACTAGACGGTAGAAATGTAGTCGGATTTGTCCTCAAATAATGAAGTTAAATTTAAACGTTATTCACCCACAAAAATCACTAACACTACGTAAACCAATAATGAAAAGGATTCATAACTTACATAATCAGATTTATGATTCATCAAATCCCAAACTGGTATCAGACACATAATTTTATCAGTACCGTTACGATGAGGTATATAATTGCTTCGACTCATTACTGTCGATACCGCCCACCTAAACAAGAAAAAAATAACAAAATTAGACGGAGATTTCATAGAAGTGTCACGGGGTTGAAAAGAGAGGACTACAAAAACATTAAAGATATGGAGCATTTCAGTAAAAAGAAACTGCATTTTAGTGCAAATGAATTCACACACTACAAAGGAACAATTCTAATACCGATTTTTTAAGGACTACTAGAATGGAACCCTAGTTAAATTATGAGACATTTGTGTCAGTCCACAATACTACTTGACCGCAACAAGTAAACTTACGGCGTAACTGAAATTTAGTCTTTAACCTTTGGGAAAATTTATCAAATGACTAACTGACTGAATAATCAACACAGAAATTTTTACAAAAGTGCAACTGTTCACGTTGCTATACTTCATAAACGAGGTAGAAAGAGAAATGCAAAGAATATATAATAAATGAGAATGTGTTGAGGAAACAATAACTGCACAAAGAATAACGAGGATAAAATGAATATGGATGATTTTAAGAAGTGAATGCATTCGCATCAGTGAAAAAGGTTTTGAGGCACATCGGACAATGGTTTTCAGTGTTGGTGGCCCCAAACAAGAAGCTTATTGCCCCTTATGTAGCTCAGACCAACATTTAAAGACTTCACAGATTGGTGCCACGTCCTGCTTTTACGACTCTTTCTCTCAATACAACCCTAAATCACTTAACAAGGCTCGTCAATGAAGGCGGTGGGTTGGCATGCGTTATACATATCCTATTCAATCGACTGATTTCCCTTCCCTTACCTAATACCCTACCTCATTAGTAGTGACAATACTATGCCACCATGCACAAATATTAAGGCTATCTGACTGGTTTACAACATATAATTTTGCACAAAGTACAGCAGTTCGGTTTGAAAAGTCCCATACAGCATACGAAGATGGAGAAGAGATTTCAAAGAACTACAATGAGCAGAAATGTACGACAGTAACAACAGAAACATGAATATTTAGTAAATCCTGGAGAATACAAAAAGTAAATGCATCTGCAACACTGGCAACAGTCTTGAATCAGATCACCAGAAGTTTCCCGTCATTGGTTCTTCGCATCCCTAGGACTCCAACTAGCTCTACGTGCCTTAAACCGAAATTCAAAGACTTCATGGACTGTTGCCAGGTTTTGGTTTGACTACTCTTAACTCTTCAACCGAATCGTCGTCAGATAACATTGCCCGTCAAAAAGGACGATGGCTTAGCTTCCTTAATACATGTTGTGGCCATTTCAATAGATTCAGCTTCATAACCTCATTGACTGACTTGCTCTCTTTACCTAAAGCTACACTTAACCCTAATTTAATTATGCCACAACATGAGAGATAGGGGGTAAATGTCTGTGGTAGAAGAGAGCCAGTGTTTTCAGGTCTTTCACTTTCAATGGCCATGTTTCACAGACGTAAAACAAATATTGTGGTTTCATAGTAATGTCCAAATGACGAAGCACCAATAAATTAAGCCAAGATTGGTCCCAGTAATTACAGAAAATTTACAAATATAAACGGCTAGCACAGTTTTACAACGATTACACAAAATTTCTCTGAAAAGTTGTAGATAGATATCGAGAGTATATAGTTGTATAGTTACAGACAGTAGTGTATATTGTTTGGCGGTAGTTGCTCAACCTTTCGGTATTTTTATAAGCCTGTCAGTGAAAAGCGTTAACACTTATGCGAATATGAATAGAATGCTGGTCTCACTGACACACACCATACAAATGTTGGCTTCTTGAAGACCCTGGACTTTTCGCTGCTTGCCAGTTCCAAAGAATGAAGCTTTGAATATCAGATTGCAAGCTGCAAATATTACATTTGTTGCAGGTGAAAATACTGATTCACCTTACGAAGCCTCTGTAACAGAAGTGACGTGTTTCCACTCGAAGTACAGGCAAACTAGTCACATGAACAAAACACATGAGGCTATATAAAACAATCTAGTAACAGCAACCTGAGAAAGTAATTCTAGATACACTGTTTGCTACACGTGAAATTATTCTTACATGTACAAATTCTGGCAAACCATATCTCACTATGTTAAACGAAAATTTACTACAAAACATCGTATTGATCACATACCTATAGTCGTCAAAACAGAATACAAAATTCGGAATGCCCGAAAACTTCTGGTTCTCCCTGAATTGACAGCAGAAGTAGGCATACTGTCGGCAAATAAACAGGTAGTTGGATGCAACTTTCTCTGACAAAAGTATGATAAAAGGGTTAAATTTAACTACCCAGAACTGGTGAGCCCTTTAAATGACGAATATCAGCAGCATCCATATACAAAAATGTAGGGTAATCAGATGGCAATGAGCCTGTGCAATGAAAAAATAGTCAGACTCCTTACTTATGTAGTCCCACCATTTTGAATTCTCTCCTTCATATAGCTCGCCTAATACACACAAGGACAACGCGATATTCTCCATGTTAGATGCCAATGAGTCATTTCTTATGAAATCCTCTGAAAAATTAGATGTATAAGCAATAAACATACTTAGATCTTCAGTTGAACAATCTACACAGAATATATCTTTTCTAGGGATATTGAGAAGTTCATCACCCCACTGAGATCATAAAAATAACTTGGAATTACCCCAATTTGAACTAGAGCACGTAGTCCGAAACCATATTCTCCAAACCAGTGAACCGCGTACTCACCAGGCACATAGCATTCGAGTGAAGATGTGAGACGCTCGATACTTATTTTCCTACTTTCCACAGATTTTCTCAGTTTAGATACAAATGAATAATCTAAACGGATATTTTTTGATGACCATCTTACCTTTCTGAAGAGTGATAATTTCAGACGCGATGGATTGAAGTTCTTCTAAAACATGCAATGCATTGCCCGAAGTAATTTTCGACCTTAGACATACTGACATATAACTAACGTCTGTAATTACATGACATAAGTTGTGCAGAAAGTGCAATTGTTTCGTCACGCACTCGAAGAAACCGTTTCTCGAGCTTATTCCCTTTCGGCATTGAACTGGAATACCTGTAATGAGAGAAAAACCAGCATAATGACACTAAGTAAGTTTTCTTCTCCTTCCCGTATCGTTGGCAATAATAGCAGCGACTGGTGATGTCTCCATTCGGGGTCTGTTGGGTTCTTGAACGGTCACGGCGAACGGGGCTCAGGGCAGCTGCAGTGGGCGCTGTCGGCAATGGGCATAGAGAGCTGCTAGGTGTGCACACGCAGTCGTTCTCAGTGTCCATGGAACAAAGAATAATCCGCTGTAACTCGGATGTGCTGGTTGAAAGCTGACGTCAAAGGTTTGTGCGCAGGTCACCGGGCATCATTCCCTTAACAAAGCGTGTGCACAACGCCTGGTCTGTTTCGTAGAGGTCCCCGTGACTGTCAAGTCCAGCTGACAGTAGCTGGAGGGCATGAAGATAATCCAGGAAACTTTCTCCTGGTAGTTGTCGGTGGGCAAGCAGTTTGATTAGGACATGTTGAGGGCGCTGCCTCAGGTCAAAGCACTGATCTGTGATCTCCCAATTTGTGCGCATAGAGTTGGTATTGCTGAAACCAGCAGCATCTGCACGGGCGAAGGCGTTGGAAGAAACGGATGCAGGTGTTTCTCGACGGTACTCCAGTGGCCCACCACTTCATCCACGTCCTCAACACCTTATCCGAGGACGCCTTCGCCCGTGCAGATGCTGCTGGTTTCAGCAATACCAACTCTATGCGCACTAATTGGGAGATCATAGATCAGTGCTTTGACCTGAGGCAGCGCCCTCAACATGTCCTAATCAAACTGCTTGCCCACCGACAACTACCAGGAGAAAGTTTCCTGGATTATCTTCACGCCCTCCAGCTACTGTCAGCTGGACTTGACAGTCGCGGGGACCTCTACGAAACAGACCAGGCGTTGTGCACACGCTTTGTTAAGGGAATGATGCCCGGTGACCTGCGCACAAACCTTTGACGTCAGCTTTCAACCAGCACATCCGAGTTACAGCGGATTATTCTTTGTTCCATGGACACTGAGAACGACTGCGTGTGCACACCTAGCAGCTCTCTATGCCCATTGCCGACAGCGCCCACTGCAGCTGCCCTGAGCCCCGTTCGCCGTGACCGTTCAAGAACCCAACAGACCCCGAATGGAGACGTCACCAGTCGCTGCTATTATTGCCAACGATACGGGAAGGAGAAGAAAACTTACTTAGTGTCATTATGCTGGTTTTTCCCTCGCTACATACCCTGTTAATCACGCAGCATTTTGAAACTGGCGCCTGTGGTTCAACATCCAAAACACAGGCGAAAGGCGGTAAGTCTAGGTTCAAGGTCAACATGGGTTTCTGCGTCCAATGGTTGTATATTTTCATGAATTCGTTTGCCATTGAAATTTTTAGGATCTTTTTGACAAGTTGAACTTCAAGCACCAATAAATAAGAGTGAATTGCGACGGGAAAATGACCTTGAAAGACTTAGTGAAATCCGGCAAATAATGTTGTCATCATCAGTAAAATATGCTAATCGAAGTGTACTATTAATAAATGGGATATCTGGCAAGTGTCAGCTTAGGTTAGGGAAAGATTAATTTAAGGTTTAAGAGAAGGACAAGTTAGGGTTAGGTTAACCTAACAAAGGCAACATTAGAGTTAGTTCGAGTTAGATTACTGTTAGTTTAGGAATATTTTCACGTTAGGGTTAGGTTCAGGAAAGATTGGGGTTATTGTTAGGTTTAGAAGACCTAAATAATTACATCCATAGAATGTGGTTAAATTACTCTGTTGATATAGGAATAGAACATGTGCACTGTGTCAGAGTGTTATTCCATTGTGGGTAGCATTTATTTCGATAAAGTTTCACAGTGTCTTACAGTCATATTAACTGATGACGTTTCGAGCACAATTGATTGCGCAGTAAATATTACTGTATTCAACTATGAAACTTTATCAAAATAATTTTTACCCACAGTGGAATTATACTCTTTTGATACTGCAACCTAAAACAGAACTATTTTTATCACATGTGAGAGGAAAATATCCTCTGTAACACGTTTATACAGTTTCTATGCAATTTTTTCTTAAATATATTTATTCCATGCACAAAATCGCCTCCTTCATGTGATTGGTGCGTTCAAAGTTATTCGCTTGTTGGTAGTTTGTGTCAGCCTGTCAACGGCCGTAATTTTGTATGCTCGCGGGTGAGATAAACAAGTGATTTACTCTCTTGTGATTGGCCAGTTTGTCATTGGAGTTGCGGTAATTTCAGACATCATTAAGCTGCTTGGTTAAGGTATCAATTTCAAGGAGCGTTTTATCAAGTCAAGTGCATAATTGCCAGAACATACTATTACAGCCCAGGATAAAAATTATATATCAGAGGATTTATTTGCTGAATTCAATGAATTCATCCCATATGAAGGTCTAAGGACTTCGCAGGAGTGTCAAGGATGCAAACAATGCTCCAAAGAGGTGATAACCTCATGCAACTTCAGTTGTCGTTTGACTACTATTTTCAGAGATCCTTAAATAAGTATAAAATACACAGCGGTCAGCTTAGTCATGATGAAAACGGCATGGTTGATGCAGCAAATACGTATACTTATGTATATGTAGGTATACCTACATATACTGTATTCTTGTCACAAAGATCGGCAGGCAGGTATCAAACGTTACAGTAAGCAGTGTAATACATGTAGACCACATGCTTTTATTTGACAAAAACAGGATCTCCATTCACTTTCAGGATTAATCAGGAGTTAGTTTGGAATAAGCTAGTTGACCACATCAATACTGCGAGAATACAGTGAAAGTAAGTAAATACCTGATTTATAAGATTAAATGATGCATTTAATCGATATGATTGTATTATTAGTAGTCATCTGTTTAAGCTAATGATGAATTCGTTGCGATAATGCCTGTTATTGTTTTTATAGTCACTATGAACACGAACGTTATTATTAGTGCAGTCAAGACTCTTAGTATTTGTCATAAAGCCATTGTCATTTTTTTTGAAATCTTTGTACAAGCTTTTGAAACCACCGCATAACTTCATTATAACAAAGGTTTTTGTATTTTCCAATGAATGAAAAACAAAACGATATTGTTTTCACTGACGTTTCGCGATTTAATGCTAATAGCTTTATCAAAGTATTATTAAACCGGAATTTACAAAATCTCAGCATATATATAACAAACAGTTAGGGGGTGAGAAAATAGACATAGGTCAAGTTAAAGGGACATATTGAAAGTAAAAATAGCAATGAAGATAACTAGACCAAATAACAAAGGTAATAGTATGTCTGTTATGATATGAAAATAAAGTTTACTAACTTGATCACCGTTCATCTGTCTGGGGGCATTTTTAGTTGTCCAGTTGGTGAATTGGTAAATATAACAAAACCATCATGTGTAGATTGTTGGATTTGATAAGTGTATGAGATTATAAAAGCAGCGTGTGTTTACATAATGAAAGTGCTTATCACATTCGTGTTGGTTTTGTCACTTGATGGGGGGGGGCAGGGAGGTGTTGTAACCAGGTCAGATTCTGTTTTCGTCTATCATTCCTATTCAGGCAATTTTGATTCCACTTGATATGAAGTGCTTCTGATATTAGACGTTCTTTGTGATTTCTGAAGTGCTTTTTCTGGATTATTTCAACATTGTCAAAATCAATTTTGTGGCCTGATTCTACAGCATGTAGACCTATGGCTGATGATTTTTCAAGTTTTTGTAGTTCAACAGGATTTGTCGGTGGTCGAAGAGATGCTCTACGGTGTTCATTTCTTCTTATTTTGATTTCTCCCTGGTGATGTTTGTCCAATGTATATTGCATCACATTCCAAGCATTTCATTTTATAGACACAGTTAGATAGATAATCTTTGGGGATTTGGTCTTTTATATGGACAAGGTTGCTTTGAAGTGTGTCTGATGTTTTGAAGAAAACTCTAATGTCGAGTTGATTGAGTACTCTTCTGATGTCGTCTGACGTCTCTGCTCTATATGGAATGACGGCTGTTGATGTCCATGTTTTCGGAATGCGTTTTCGGCCATACTCAATGTCTGTGTTGATTTTGTTAAATAATTTAATCATTTCATGATGCTTCGATGAATCTACTAGATATCGACCAACGATAAATTGCGAAGTCCCTTAAGTTAAGTGAAAACTATTTAGCAACTTACACACATTGTTTGCAAACTGATTACTTGTAAATGCTTATCAAGAAAAATTTTTATTCAAATCATGCATGTACTACCCAAGTTATTAATGCTCTTCTTAGAACTTTTCAAGCTTATGGAGAAACATATATGTGCTGTTACGCAGATGGAACCTATTGACAGTAACGGAGGACTACTCATTTGAATTATCTGTGCATCTGGAATCTAATTTTTGCTTAATAAACAATTTTTCAATGGATCTGTGTTCCTTCTGTTGTAATGCGATTGTGTTCCAGTAACATAAGTAACACGTGCTAAGGTAGGAATTGAGGGTAAACTGTTAGGAGTAAATGCGGCGTCTGGGAAACTTTTGTTCACGCGATTAGTTGAACAGATAGTAAAGTACCGTGTTTTGTGGCTGCGAACCGTAGGCATTCTGTTTTTAATTATTACGATAATCGTAGCTGCCCTTAGTTACACATATCGAACAGTATAGGTGCATTATTCCGATAAGTAGAAATCACAAGTACACTATCTCAGGTAGATCTACTTTTCACCTTGTGAATATGAATCCGAAGTCAGTTAATAAGTTCCTACCAAGACGATAGATAACTCTAAGCGCTTATAATCTCAATGTTTTCTTTTACAAGTAGACGCCGTAACTTTATTACGGTACGACACAGTCTTTTTTATCAATAAGCCTCTCTGAATATCTAATTTCACTTAGAATTTCTAAGATCACGTCATATACTCCGTACCTCACAACTTACACAAGGGCTAGAAATCAGTTTAATTAAGTAATAATAATGTATATTTTCATATAAACATATTGGTCTAAGCATGAAAACTATCACGTTTCCTATGAAAATATAGCTTTCTTCAAACATTGGTGTTGTTGTGTTTTTAATCGAAGCAACCAGACTTAAAGCAAGCGGCAAATATGAACAAAGAGCAAGTTTTATCTTTTATAAAGGTCTAGGTAGTTAAGGTCAGATAGAGTATAATAGTGCGTAAATAAAAAGATTATTATGAGGTAGGTAAGTGATATTTAAGTGAGGAGTCAATTCAAAGATCTGGAAGATTAGAAGCCATAGAACAAGCTGACCTGTAGGGTGCCTCACGAATTTCTGTAGGGCCCAGTGGGTAGCATCTTGACAAGAAGCTGAACAGGCTTGTAGATGATAGGAGCAAAAGCACTTTTTTATAATTTAGATCTGTACAACCCTTATTATTACATTTTTTGTTGAGGGTCCAGGCTAATATTTAATTCTCGAGCTGTCCGAAAATGCATGTTGCTGTCCTAAAGACTGGAGCAATTCACAGTTGTGACCACTACCACATCTGGTGATCAGCATGCGCCACCCTCCCTCCTTTTTTGATGTTAAGCTCTGAGATGTTATTGTCAATAGGTATAGTTGCAGCATTGCATTGCCTTGAGCCCGTCCAAATCATACAGCATGCTGTACATTAATAACTTTCATGACAAGCGCTTCTCATTAGGTCACCAGATACATCGATACCTGAGGATATTCTTAGCAGTATCACCTTTGATACATGCATACATGTAAAAAAGTATTTTTTATAAACGCCTAGGAAATTGATTTTAATTTAAGAAGTATGTTGAGATCAGTGATATATTTATTCCATTTTTTTCGGTAGTCTAATCGTAGTTTTATAACAGAA
Source organism: Trichobilharzia szidati (assembly GCA_944472155.2). NCBI lineage: Eukaryota > Metazoa > Platyhelminthes > Trematoda > Strigeidida > Schistosomatidae > Trichobilharzia > Trichobilharzia szidati. Next base: position 74,095,232 of record OX235272.1, read on the forward strand.
AAGAAATTTGATCGTGGATACGAAAACTGGATAAGTTCATGTTGGATTGTTTTACTGCATCAAATAGGACCGAGGTCGATTCCAGAACTATCCATTGGCGCCATTTGTGTCAGCACGACAGACTGTACAGGTGAGTTGAGTAACACATTGAAAACTGTTTGAAAACCAGTTGCTTTTTTACTTCAGATCATGAATACTCCTTGTACGGAATGTTGGCCAGCGTTTTCAAATGGTAGCATCGGACCGTTCATGGAATTTGAGTTTGAATTTACTTAAATGGTCATTTCAGTTTGAACGTTGGGTTGTTCGACTTCGACCAGGAGGTATATAGAAGAGTACGCTCAGCAGCAGAATAGCAGAAAGAGAAAGTATGTGAACATGGAAAGAAGATTAATATTTTATGTATATATAGATGTTTATAAATGTATATCATTTTATAGTAAACATTACCTATATTCTAGTTGTTTTTTCATGTATTTCTGCGAAGTCTTAGAGTTTATTTAGTGTCATAATATTTAGTAATGAGTCTAAGTGTTATGGTGTTCTAATAGCTAATGCGTTTTGGAAATAAGTGGTGCGGTGTGATTGGCATAGTCATTGGGATGAAACAGTTTATATAGCAAGCATTTGAAGGTTATAAGAGGGTGACAGGTCCTTACTTCTGGGGGTAAACTGCTCCAGATCTTAGAATACATGACTATGAAGAAGTTTGCACGGAGTGCTGTCTTACAGTTTTTCCTAGATACTGTGCACGTTTGGTTACGAAGGTTGTAAGAGCCTTCCGGTGAGAACTGTATCTCCTTACTGTCTGAGAATGATATTTTATGCAAGATTTTAAAGAAGAATGTTAGGTTAATGCTCAGTCGTCTCATCCAGAGTGGGTCGATACCTAGAGTTATACACCTAGATGTGTAGTCCTTTTCGCAGTCAAATCCTAGTAGTTTAGACGTGAAGTATCGTTGGACACTTTCTATTTTAAGTTTGTCACTTGCGCGAGTGCTGCTGAGAATAAATGGACAATATTCAAGTAGTGGTCTGACACAGGTTTTATATAATAATAGTTTCGCTTCGTAGTTGTGGAAATTCCTGAGTATGTATCCTAAGAGCATCCTCGATTTACGCGTCTGTGTCGCCACTTGCTCAGAAAATGTCAGGTCACTGGAGTACCTGAGTCCTAGGTCAACAACACTTTGGAGTTTAGGCAAGTCAACAGATTCAAGTACCAGTTTGATACTTATTGAGGGTGCACCGAAACAGATCCAACCACAATTTTTAAAGTTGAATTTTAGGTTCCATGTGGAGGACCATGCAGTTACTCTATCTAGTTCTTCCTGAACAGCTTTCTGAAAGTCTCCTAAGTCATCACAGTGGAATGTGTAAGCTACTTTAAGATCATCTGCAAAGATGAATGGTTTAGCAAGTGAGAAACAGCTGCATATGTCGTTGACATATAGAGTGAAAAGAAGGGGGCCTAAGACGCTACCTTGAACTACTCCAGAAGTGACTGGACTAGGTTTATAGTTTACAGACCCCGTCTAACTACTTGGGACCTATTGTTAAGGAATGATTCAATCCATCCCAATAATGGGTTACGTATTCCTAAGGAGTTCAGCTTATTTATTAGAAGCAAATGGTCAACGCGGTCAAAGGCTTCGGAGATGTCGAAGTAGATGACTAGTACTAGTTGTTGTCTGTCTCGGCTGCTAGTTATATAGTTAAAGAAGTCAAGGTGACACGTCATGCATGATCTGGATTTTAGGAATCCATGTTGGTTGGGACTTAGAATATTGCAGCTGAGCATATGTTTGAGAATATCATCTTTAAATATTCTTTCAATGATTCTAGATACTATGGGTGTAATATTGACTGGCCTATAGTTGTTGACTTCAGTTTTCGATCCGGATTTGTGTTTGGGTATTATGAATGTGGTTTTCCATTTATCTGGATAGGTTTGGCTTTCTACGGACATTGTAAAGATCTTAAGTAATAAAACGTAAATGTCAGAACCACCGTGTTTATAAAAATACGATGGCAAGCCGTCAATACCAGCGCTAGAGCACTACAGCTTTTAAGAGTTTAAATGGCTTGGTTAATATTACAATAAGTGAAAAGAACTGCACTGATTTGTTTCAGCATTGAAGAAGAAGGCAGTTCCATTGTAGATTGTGAACCGAGAAGTGGACTTGTGGGCTTAAGGTAGTTAGCTGCAAACGTCTCGTTAAACAGTTCACACATGTCTGCATGGTTGCTGTATAGTTCACCCTTGTTTATAAGGAGAGGAATTTTATGACTTTGGTGATTCATTCGTTTCTTTAGGATTTCTGTGAGAGCACCTACTCTGGTGGTGCTGGCTAGTGCGGTGCATTCTTCATTTCTCATACGAAAGTTATAAGCTTGTGAGATGGAGCTAAGAGTGCTAAGTATTGACCCTAGTGTACTAAAGTCGTGTCGTCTGAAGTAACTTGTTGACAGTCTCTTCAGTTTTCTGCGATCCTTTGGCTTTATGAATGACTTTCTATGTGGGGAAAACTTTAGTGTTTGAAATGGGATGACAGCATCTAGGCATGTGTTTGAGTTATAGTAAAAGATGTCTACAGCCTTCGAGAGGCTATCAGTATAGAAGTACTCTCTCCATTCTGAGGATCTTAGCATTGATTCCACTAGAGTCCAGTCTGCCTTACTGTAGTTCCTGTAAGTTATTTGTTGTAAAGTAGGCGTAGGGGCTGCATTGCTACTTGGTGGAAGTGGCAGTGCACACAGCACTGTTTTGCGGTTGCTCCCTGAAAATTCAGAACCTACTAGGGTAGAAAGGGGACCTATATTGTGGCAGAAGGTTAAGTCTAGTACGTTATTACCCCTTGTAGGGGTAGTGACAGTGTGTTTCCAGCCAAGTATATCCAGTGTGCCTAAGAACTTATAAAATTTAGTTGGGCCTGTGGGTATATCCCAGTTGATTTCTGGTAAGTTAAAGTCTTTACATAGGATCTTATGATCGTAGCGTAAGGTGGATAACAGCTCCAGAGTATTAATAAGTTGGGTCTCGTAATTACTTAAGGTGCCAGGTGCTCTGTAGGTGCATCCAATTAGTACTGTTGCGTTATTTAAGTGTAAGTTAACTCATGAAGTCACAGATATTTTAGGTGTACTACTTTCTAGCTGTGACACAGTAAGTGCATTCAGAAAGTACATGAGACAACCCCCCCCCTTACCACCTTCCCTGTCACACCGAAAGTGTGTGTAGTTATCTAAGCTTGTCTCTTCATCCAGTTTGTTCGAATTACACCAAGATTCAGTGATGACAATTATAGGGGGTTTGTATATTACTGTGAGTGCTCTGAGCATCGGTAGTTTATTTAGAACAGATCTAGCATTTATGAGGATTAGGTAAAGATGAGATTTGAAATAGCATCTGAAGTATTTAAGTTCGTTAATCAGCCCCGAATATGGTTCAGCACCCAGTAGTACTGTTTGACATGACGACCCTATGTGAAAACGAGTTTCAACTTCAAGCTCACCTATGTCTATCGAGTTGGTGTGTGTTGTTTTCGGTGAAGAATTAAGCGTTGGAGTACTGGATTTGCTATAGGCTAAGGCAATTTTATCTTTAGTTAGGCAGGAAACAGGGGTAGAGATCTTTATTTGACCTAAACTTGTGCATGTATCAAGTGTGCTTAATGGATGCGGGTGAACTAGACTGTCCCTGTATTCATGCAAAGGGGGAGCCAGCACCAGCGGTTTAGGAGTTTTAACATCCCTGCCAGCCGTTTTTTCAACGCTGACGAGGACGCAGGAGATAAAAAACGATTGGGACTTTGTGAAGACCATGATTTATTATTCCACCTATTGTTTGGTACTAGTTGTGTCCTTGTATGGGTTTCGTGTGTACTGCTTTGTGGGTTACTTCCCAGCAGACTTGTACCATATATCCGATCAAAATTTATTTGTGTGCCATACTGTGAATGCCCTGAGTTGTTGGTGGTCGAGTTCTGACTATTGCCACTTGTACTATTGGGGGTGGCATTGTTGTGACGTTGGTTATCAGTGTGTGTCATGGTGCTATTTCGCACGTTGTGGGTGCCAATACTATTGACCGTGCCATTGTTGTTGGCATGAATTCGGGTCATATTCTCCTTATTTTTACCAATGGACTTATGGCTAGGAGAGGACAGGGTCGACTTTCGGGGGATTTTGACATTTTTTCCGGGATTATTTGGTGATATGTCTATATCTACGGTGATAGGTGGTATAGTTTTATTGGCTATTTGATTACAAATTAGTGGCCTTTCTGTTGGTGTCGCTCTCTGAGAGGATAATTCTGTGTGGTTTGAGAGGGATGGTGCGGTGAATTCTACGGTATCTCTCAAAGGGTTGGGTGAAATGGCTGCTTGCAAACTCCTATTGTTTATTCCACAATTAGACTCAGTGAGATAATTATATACGCACCTTTCTATGACTGTCTTGTCCACCGCAATCTTTATTAGTTTGTAATTTCTGGCTTGAGATAGGGTGTGTTGGGAGCGGATGAATTTTCTGGCCTCTGCCGGTGTTTCGAACTGAAAACGAATAGGGCAACACTTTTCATGTTGACTCTTCTCCAGTCTGTAGCACTTAGTCTTGGAGTTGGGCATTTTCGCCTCACTAAGTAAGATGTGCTGTACCCTATTCAGTGCCTCACTGTCCGGAACGTTGTAGACAATTGCACTCAGTTTAGCGTCGAGTTGTTTTGTTACTTCTGTAGTAACAAAGTTAATGAGGTTATCTACCTTGGTTACCGATTCTCTATCAAGTTTGTTAAGGTCTACAGTTTTCATGAGAATAGTTAAAGGTGTCAGTTCACAGACCTGCGATCTGATATCGCTGATCTGATCTGATAATTTGGATATCTTGGTATTGTTTTCCGAATTTCCACCATTTACTGACTTATTGTTTTTATTTCTCTTAAATAGGCCTTAAGTTCTCCTATAGACAACTTTAGAAGTTCTATTTCTGAAGATAGTACTAAAACAGAGCTTGATGGCTGGAGTTTTTCGATAAGCACATAAGGTGTAGGGAGGGGTTTTGTACGACAAGAAGGTACTGAATTTTTAGGAGTAGTGCTAATACTAGCTGTCAGGACAGTTTTATCCTCAGTTCCAGCTCGACGCTTACGACATACAAGTGAGTTATGCGGCTCACTATAACCATCCGTAGGGAGTGTGTTGCTTGATGTAGCAATCAACAACTTAAAATTAGTCATCAGGTTTACAGGGGATTGAGTTCGTTGCTTTTTACTTTGATTAACCATAACTATTTGATATGAGAGTTAATGGTTATAGGTATGGAGGTAGTATAGAACTTGTGTAAGGATTACAACAAGATAAATTTTATGTAACGAATTACGCAGAAATGTAACGCAAACTTTGGACGTACCGCCTTCTCCTTTCTGGAGGTACTTTCTTCAGTGCCTGGCGGTGTTATGGGATATGCCTCCATCGGTTGGTACCTCGACGAAGCTAGTAGTGGATGGCGGTTGCGAGAATGGCGACGGTTCCTCGACGGTTGCTGGGTGATGCGGTTTCAGCTGGTTATAGTGCGCGGAGATAAGATTATCTTGAGGGCGTCGCAAATTTCGCTGGAAACACTTTGTGGGAGGTCGGTGCTGTACGATCTCATTAGGACATGAACCGGCAGGGATCTATGGGCAACGGAGCCAGATATAGTTACCAGGCGAATAATTGGAGCCGCGGGAGAACCGGTCATAAATACTCTTCTGGTGTTCTGACGAAGACTGCAGATTGCGACGCGCCAGGTTGTAGGCTATCTCCAGGTGGTGTCGAAGATGTCGGACATAGGGGATGCAGTCAATTTTCTCACATGCTTGCAGCGGCGTTTGGATCTCAACTGGGAGGTGGAGTTCATGCCCAAACAAAAGCAAGGCTGGGGGAAATCCCGTGGATGAATGCATGGAGGAGCGGTACGCTAGCAAATACTGAGATAGCACATTGATCTAGGTATTCTCCGGTGCGTTGTACAAAACGGCACGGAGGAGATTCTTAATAGTTCTGTTGGTGCGTTCCACCAGTTCATTACCCTGTGGGTGGTATGACTTAGTACGGGTCTTCCGGATGCCAAAAGTTTTTCAGATGTGAGCGACAAGATGACTCTAGAATGCAGTGCCCTGGTCAGATCGTAGATAAAGAGGAGCACCAAAGCGGGACACCCTATTGTCTATGAACGCGCAACCAATCATCAAGGCATCTTGTTGTTGCAAGAGGACAGCTTCGCAACACTTTGTGAAGTAATCGACCATGACGAGTATGTATCGATTACCGCATCTCGACGTTGTTATTGGCCCCCTAACATCTACACCAGCTCGGTGACTAGGAGCTTTGGTAAGCATAGATACTAACGGTGCTCGAGAAGGCGGTTTGGGCTGTTTAATCTTTGCACATGTATCACAGTTGCGGCAGAATTCCTATCTGTGTAGGACACACCAGTTGTACAGGCATGGATAAGTATCATTTACATTACATGAATTTGATTTATAGTGAAATTACATGGTTGCTGTCCTCTCTGACATCAGTTAGTGAGTACAATCTGATAGCTAGTCGTTCAATGGAGCACATAAAGAAATATAGAAATACTGTCTTCGCATTAACAAAAACATCGAAGTATGTGTTGGATAAATTACAAATATCTGGGGAAAAAATATAGCTTGAAGTCGTACCATTTCATATTGCCCCTTCGTTTCATATGTTGATAACTAAAATCTAGAAGGTAAACTGCAAATCTCTGATTTCCTTACTTTTTTATTGTACATATATATTTATAAAATGCTGTTAGGGACGATACATACAAAGTGGCTGACTGAAAGTAGTTATTCACGCCATGAGTTTCGTTGAGTTAGCTAGTGAAGGCAAAATCTGTCTATATGACACTTAGCAATAAAAAAGATTCTTTTTCTAAAAACAAAAGGAGTATTTCACCAGGGCCTAGCAGATTAAAAGGTGGGAGGGTGGTAACTGCTATCCAGTAGATATGATGATGGGGACTTAAGAGAACCACCCTTATCTGTGGGAATGCGCTCTATTGCTAAGGCTCCTGAGTGTGAATAACTTCAAAAAATAATAAAATAAAAGCTGCTTGTATGACAAAACTTGTGAATAAACTCCTTGAAAACAAGCTCATGGTACGATTTCTCTACTTCAAGAGGACATCTAACTGTATAAATCAGAACAACAGCATAAATAAGTATCATCATTCTTTTTGTTTTCCTTTCCTTCTACATATTTTATGTAATTTGGCGTTTGGATTTAACTTCTCCAATTTCTATTCCCATTACCCTATATAGGTGTGAAAATCATTCGTTTTGCCCTTATGTTTTTTTTAAAAAAGTTTGTTATTCTATTTTTGTTGTTGTTTACTACCACAAACTTGAACTAACTGTTAGTATGTAACACTATAAAACTCAATGACTCTAAATTATTAGTAACCAAATAGGGGAATAAACCCTGCGTTTATCGCATATTGTTTACTTAAATTATTATTTGCTGGCTGCCTCTGCACCTCTCTTTCTGTTTTCTTCTTTCTCCTCTCAAAGGTATTGCATTGATGCACAGCAAATGAACAGTAATGCTGCTTTCTGCGTTTGTATTACTCGAGCGTTATTCAGAATATTGTTGACACAAACGACGAACAACGGAACAAATTCTATTCTGAACTCTGTTTATCATCGCAAAGTTGGTCCCTTGTATCTGTTAATACCAAAATAATGCTGTACTTACCCGCCACTGTGGAGTTTTATAAATTTTTGAACCCTTATTAGTTGATAAAAATGATAATGATCACAAGGCCTGTATCGTGTAGGTCTTACTCTAGCACTTGTTTATCACCTCTCTTCTTACCTTCCATTAACGCAACGTTTCGTAATTCAGTAACATGGTGATGAAGAAATGGCCACCAAAATCGTTGACGGACGGCGTGTTCGGTTTTCTGTTGGCTAGCGTGACCAAGCTGGTGGTGCACAAGATGAACCAACTCCGGAACTTTCAACAAGAGAACAAGAAGACGGGGTGACAAGGATGGTTCCATTATATATAAAACATCACTAATCACGCCCTACTTGCCACAAATGCATCGTGTTGTATCTGACAAACTCCGTAGTTCCTTATTCGATGGTTTATCGTTCCCATGGAGCTGTCGCGAGCAAACAGGTCGAATATCTGTATCAGCCGCTTGCAGTGTGGCCTAATGCACATCTATGCCCGTCGGTGGCACAGTGGTTAGGACTCTCGCCGACCATGCACATAGTCCGGGGTTCGACTGCCTGCCGGCGCACACCCGATATCTATGGTCGGCCTGCAAAGTTTGGGCTACCGATATCCATGCTGAGAATTCCATACCTGTACCTAAAAATACGGTGTGGCATTAAGCTGTAATCAAAAAAAATTAAGTATAGTATTCACTGAGGAAACGTACGTAGGCAATCGGGAGAGGGCATCAGCGTTAGCATGTCGAGACCCAGGACGATACTCACAGGTAAACTCGAACTCCTGTAACCGTTCTTGCCAGCGGGCCACCTGACCTTCGGGTTCACGAAATGTTGGAAGCCATTGTAATGCACGATGGTCAGTGCGTACTCGAAAGGGGCGCCCAAGTAGATAGTGTCTAAAGTGTCTTAGGAAATACACAAGGGCAAGCATCTCCCCTCGGATCGTCGAGTACGTGTTTCCCTTTCGTCTAGCTTGCGACTGGCATATGCAATAACGCGTTCTCAACCATCGGTTGCCACTTGGGAAAGGACAGCCTCTGTGGCGTTGGCACTTGCTCCGTGTCCAGAATAAAAGAACCAGATGACGGGGACGTGTCTAGAAACGCAAGGATGGGGGTTGACGTCAAGTTCTTCTTTAGCTCGTCGAACGCATGTTAGCATTCGTTGGCCCATAGGAAATTACGGCTCTTTTCTGTCAGGCGATGCAGAGGCGAGGCTAGGGTGGCAAACTCGGGGACGAAACGTCGGTAGTACGAAGCCAACCTTAGGAAGCTACGGACGTCTTTATGGGACTGTGGTGTAGGCCATTTTGAGATGAGACGCGTTTTCTCTGGGTCTGTTTGGATACCATCTGGTGAAATTCGGTGGCCCAAACATGTGACTGCCCTCTCTAAGAATGAACATTTAGCCGGTTTCAGCTTTAAGCCATTTGTTCTGAACCTGGTAAGAACAAACCGTAGGTTATCCATATGATCCTCTGGTGACCTCCCGTATACAATAATGTCGTCAAGATAGATGAGACACTTGTGTGGAACTAACCTGTCAGGGACTATTTGCATCAAGCGTTGGAATGTGGCGGGGCATTGCACTGTCCGAAGGGCATTTTTCAGAATTCGTAGAGGCCACTCAGTAGGATAGAGGCTGTCTTCGGGCAATCGTCGGGTGCACCTCTACTTTTTTTTGATTTACAGCTTGATTCCACACCATATTTTCAGTACAAGTGTGGAATTTTCAGCATGGATATCGGTAGCCCAAATTCAGGCCGACCATAGATATCGGGTGTGCGCCGGCAGGGGATCGAACCCCGGACCATGTGCATGGTCGGCGAGAGTCCTAACCACTGTGCCAGTAGCCTGACTCTAGATCTAATGTGGAGGAATACTGTGAGCCAGCAAGTGCTTCAGGAGTTGCATCGATACGTGGATCCGGGAAAGCGTCCCGTCTGGTTACAGCATTCAGTTTACATATCACATTCGAAGGGAGCCATCCTTCTTCTTGACTAAGACGATGGGTAACGCCCACGGGGAGGATGAAGGTACAATGATCTTTTTTCAAAATATCTTGTATCAGGGTGTGGCGCTGAGGCTGGTAATGCACGAGGATCCGTCAGAGTGGTTGACGCACAGGCGGATGGCTGCCTGTATCGATACGGTGCTGAACAGCACCCGTGCGTCCCAGATTACCCGCATCATCAAACACATTGGCGTATTCATCAATTAATTCCAGCATTCGCCCTCGAAGGGGAGCAGGAGCGGATGAATCAACCGAAATTTGATTTAGGATGGTAGACACTGATGACTTTGACGCAGAAGGCATCGGTTTCTGAGGGCTATATACGGATATAGTGACGGAATCAATTGTGACTCGAGAATGGGTGGTATGTATAGGAGTGTGGTGTGACGTCAGGAAGTCTACCTCTAGGATGAGGTCCCATGTAATCTGGGCATAGATAAGAAACTGATGGCGCACATTTGGGTCTCCAAGGCGCAGCTGTAGATCGGTAGCAGATCGAGCCTCTAGTCTAGCACCGTTAACCGTCGTCACGACATTGTGAGTGGTTACTGGGGGTGAGTACTGGGGCAAGCGTCGAAGGAAGGAAGCCTTTACGAGAGAGACCGACGGACCAGTATCTAAGAATATTTTCAGAGGGCACTCCATCAATATGTCCCTATAACATCAAAGGATGCCGGGTACAAGAGTACACAGAAAATGTTTCGCCGTACGTCCAAAAATTGCGTTAAAATTTTGCGTAATTCGTTACATAAAATTTATCTTGTTGTAATCCTTACACAAGTTCTATACTACCTCCATACCTATAACCATTAACTCTCATATCAAATAGTTATGGTTAATCAAAGTAAAAAGCAACGAACTCAATCCCCTGTAAACCTGATGACTAATTTTAAGTTGTTGATTGCTACATCAAGCAACACACTCCCTACGGATGGTTATAGTGAGCCGCATAACTCACTTGTATGTCGTAAGCGTCGAGCTGGAACTGAGGATAAAACTGTCCTGACAGCTAGTATTAGCACTACTCCTAAAAATTCAGTACCTTCTTGTCGTACAAAACCCCTCCCTACACCTTATGTGCTTATCGAAAAACTCCAGCCATCAAGCTCTGTTTTAGTACTATCTTCAGAAATAGAACTTCTAAAGTTGTCTATAGGAGAACTTAAGGCCTATTTAAGAGAAATAAAAACAATAAGTCAGTAAATGGTGGAAATTCGGAAAACAATACCAAGATATCCAAATTATCAGATCAGATCAGCGATATCAGATCGCAGGTCTGTGAACTGACACCTTTAACTATTCTCATGAAAACTGTAGACCTTAACAAACTTGATAGAGAATCGGTAACCAAGGTAGATAACCTCATTAACTTTGTTACTACAGAAGTAACAAAACAACTCGACGCTAAACTGAGTGCAATTGTCTACAACGTTCCGGACAGTGAGGCACTGAATAGGGTACAGCACATCTTACTTAGTGAGGCGAAAATGCCCAACTCCAAGACTAAGTGCTACAGACTGGAGAAGAGTCAACATGAAAAGTGTTGCCCTATTCGTTTTCAGTTCGAAACACCGGCAGAGGCCAGAAAATTCATCCGCTCCCAACACACCCTATCTCAAGCCAGAAATTACAAACTAATAAAGATTGCGGTGGACAAGACAGTCATAGAAAGGTGCGTATATAATTATCTCACTGAGTCTAATTGTGGAATAAACAATAGGAGTTTGCAAGCAGCCATTTCACCCAACCCTTTGAGAGATACCGTAGAATTCACCGCACCATCCCTCTCAAACCACACAGAATTATCCTCTCAGAGAGCGACACCAACAGAAAGGCCACTAATTTGTAATCAAATAGCCAATAAAACTATACCACCTATCACCGTAGATATAGACATATCACCAAATAATCCCGGAAAAAATGTCAAAATCCCCCGAAAGTCGACCCTGTCCTCTCCTAGCCATAAGTCCATTGGTAAAAATAAGGAGAATATGACCCGAATTCATGCCAACAACAATGGCACGGTCAATAGTATTGGCACCCACAACGTGCGAAATAGCACCATGACACACACTGATAACCAACGTCACAACAATGCCACCCCCAATAGTACAAGTGGCAATAGTCAGAACTCGACCACCAACAACTCAGGGCATTCACAGTATGGCACACAAATAAATTTTGATCGGATATATGGTACAAGTCTGCTGGGAAGTAACCCACAAAGCAGTACACACGAAACCCATACAAGGACACAACTAGTACCAAACAATAGGTGGAATAATAAATCATGGTCTTCACAAAGTCCCAATCGTTTTTTATCTCCTGCGTCCTCGTCAGCGTTGAAAAAACGGCTGGCAGGGATGTTAAAACTCCTAAACCGCTGGTGCTGGCTCCCCCTTTGCATGAATACAGGGACAGTCTAGTTCACCCGCATCCATTAAGCACACTTGATACATGCACAAGTTTAGGTCAAATAAAGATCTCTACCCCTGTTTCCTGCCTAACTAAAGATAAAATTGCCTTAGCCTATAGCAAATCCAGTACTCCAACGCTTAATTCTTCACCGAAAACAACACACACCAACTCGATAGACATAGGTGAGCTTGAAGTTGAAACTCGTTTTCACATAGGGTCGTCATGTCAAACAGTACTACTGGGTGCTGAACCATATTCGGGGCTGATTAACGAACTTAAATACTTCAGATGCTATTTCAAATCTCATCTTTACCTAATCCTCATAAATGCTAGATCTGTTCTAAATAAACTACCGATGCTCAGAGCACTCACAGTAATATACAAACCCCCTATAATTTTCATCACTGAATCTTGGTGTAATTCGAACAAACTGGATGAAGAGACAAGCTTAGATAACTACACACACTTTCGGTGTGACAGGGAAGGTGGTAAGGGGGGGGGTTGTCTCATGTACTTTCTGAATGCACTTACTGTGTCACAGCTAGAAAGTAGTACACCTAAAATATCTGTGACTTCATGAGTTAACTTACACTTAAATAACGCAACAGTACTAATTGGATGCACCTACAGAGCACCTGGCACCTTAAGTAATTACGAGACCCAACTTATTAATACTCTGGAGCTGTTATCCACCTTACGCTACGATCATAAGATCCTATGTAAAGACTTTAACTTACCAGAAATCAACTGGGATATACCCACAGGCCCAACTAAATTTTATAAGTTCTTAGGCACACTGGATATACTTGGCTGGAAACACACTGTCACTACCCCTACAAGGGGTAATAACGTACTAGACTTAACCTTCTGCCACAATATAGGTCCCCTTTCTACCCTAGTAGGTTCTGAATTTTCAGGGAGCAACCGCAAAACAGTGCTGTGTGCACTGCCACTTCCACCAAGTAGCAATGCAGCCCCTACGCCTACTTTACAACAAATAACTTACAGGAACTACAGTAAGGCAGACTGGACTCTAGTGGAATCAATGCTAAGATCCTCAGAATGGAGAGAGTACTTCTATACTGATAGCCTCTCGAAGGCTGTAGACATCTTTTACTATAACTCAAACACATGCCTAGATGCTGTCATCCCATTTCAAACACTAAAGTTTTCCCCACATAGAAAGTCATTCATAAAGCCAAAGGATCGCAGAAAACTGAAGAGACTGTCAACAAGTTACTTCAGACGACACGACTTTAGTACACTAGGGTCAATACTTAGCACTCTTAGCTCCATCTCACAAGCTTATAACTTTCGTATGAGAAATGAAGAATGCACCGCACTAGCCAGCACCACCAGAGTAGGTGCTCTCACAGAAATCCTAAAGAAACGAATGAATCACCAAAGTCATAAAATTCCTCTCCTTATAAACAAGGGTGAACTATACAGCAACCATGCAGACATGTGTGAACTGTTTAACGAGACGTTTGCAGCTAACTACCTTAAGCCCACAAGTCCACTTCTCGGTTCACAATCTACAATGGAACTGCCTTCTTCTTCAATGCTGAAACAAATCAGTGCAGTTCTTTTCACTTATTGTAATATTAACCAAGCCATTTAAACTCTTAAAAGCTGTAGTGCTCTAGCGCTGGTATTGACGGCTTGCCATCGTATTTTTATAAACACGGTGGTTCTGACGTTTACGTTTTAATAATATATATTTCGTATAAACGGGTAAGTTTACATGAAATGCATGCCAATTATATTACGAATTACAATTGTTAATTAGCATACATTATCACTTTTTCAAAAAGTTGATATTGTTGAGTTATAGTACAAGCAATCAGAACAGATTCTTATAAATATTAATTTGTAAACATATCACGAAGGTCAACATCGAAGTTGAGCGACAACCCGAAATTTGTTCCATTTCCTGATGATAGTTATGACCAATCGATAAACAACATATATTTATGTGAGTGCTATGCCTTCAAATGCTTGGACGCTATTTTAGGAACTGAAGAAATTCTGGCGCAGCTGCAAAATGGTATAGAATGCAATTATGAATAATACATTATCAAAAGTATATTAACAAGATAAATACAAGAAGCTATGTACTACTTGAAATGATAATACACATTTGCAATATGTGATGCTAACCATATTGGTCTTACCACGGAAAACTATGACGCTTTCTATGAAAATATATTTATTCTCAAACATGAGTGTTGTTTTTTTATCATCAGAGCAACCAAACTTTACGCGAGAAAAGGGTGTAAATGAGAAGAGGGAAAAAATAAATTTCAGCTTTAATAAAGGCCTAGGAAGTTGAGATAAAATAGAGTATAATAGTAATTAGGCAGAAGGATTATTGTGAAGTATATAAGTGACATTTCAGAGAGAAGTGGCTAGAAGGATTAGAACCTGTTGAATATGGTGACCTGTAGGATGTCTGGCGAACTTGTGTATGGCCCATGGGATAGCATCTTGACAAGAAACTGAGCAGGCTTGTAGATGTTAGGAGCGAAAGCATTATTATTTTTTTACAAGCTAAAACTGTACAGTCATTGTTGTTTTATTTTTTAATTAATTTTTTTTAAAGTCTATTTTTTTATACATTTAGTATCTAAACTCATGTTTAGTTCTCGAGCTGCCAAAATAATGCATGTCGCTGTCCTACAGATTGGAGCGATTCACATTTGTGACCACTACCAAATCTGCTGATCAGCATGCGCCACCCTCCCTCCTTTTTTGACATTAAGCTCTGAGACCTTTTACAATGACTGCAGTTGTAATATTGGATTGCTTTGACTCCGTCCCAATCATACAGTATGCTGCACATTAACAGCTTTCATGACAAGTGCTTCCCATTAGGTCACATGGCACAATAATACCATAGGACATCGTTAGCAATATTATCATCATACTTGTGAGTAAGTGGGTTACTACAAAAGACTAAGAAATTAGGTTTCCCTTAAGAGTTATGAAGTATAAAAATAGCTAATATTAGAACAACTAAGTTATATTCTATTTAGCAGAGTGATATGAGTAGTGGAACAATTAGTGATAAAGTTATGTAAAGTGGTTCTGAGTAAGGCAACTGGTTAGCAGAACTTGTTATGCTAAATTTTCACGACCGACTTTATATGGTGTGCGTTACACATTGCAAAGTAACTTATATAATGGAAAAATACTACATAATTTCAACATTATGAATTTTTTAGAAAATTATATGAATATGGGTAGGTGTTGACTGAAGATAGTCATTCCAACTCAAAAATAGTGCTAATAATATAAGCATATATGTAAAATATTAAAAGATATGGTTGCTAATGTAATTGTTTATGGAAATAATTATACTGACGAACTTATTGAAGATTACAGTGAAGAGAAAGTCAGTGAGTTAGTTAAACGGTTACTGCGCAGTTAGTAGTTAGAACATCTTTAAAAGTAAAAGGTAGAAGAGTTTTCAGTACTGGGGCAAATTAAGACATAATCTACGGATTAGAGTGTAGTGGATAGTGGTACGAATAAAGATAAGGTTAGGTTGAATGAGCTTGGGGAAAATGGTTGGTTGGCTGAGTTTGTTATTGCTAAGTTTTCCTGGCCACTTTCCATATGGCATGCCTTAGACATTACAAAGTACCAGTTTGCTTATATTATGGAAGAAGTATCACAACTAATTTGGGATTATACGTCCAGGATAATTATAGATAGTCTTATGAGTTTATAAACCCGATTGATGAAATATTGATAAGATCTCCAATAAGCTGAATAACCAAACCTTAGATCAAGGCATGTGGGAGAAATTGGGTTGGTTTTATCACGTTTTAGGTGCGGTACTGTTGCTGGGGCAAATGAGTTTCCTCAAATTGGGGGTATTGCACTGGGGTCTGTAGTACCAAAGTTAGATGAACAGCCCATATAGGTAAAGTATGGATAAGTAGACCGAAGCTCTTTTGTTGACAAGAACTCGTTAAGGAGACGCTGGAATTCAGGAGGAGATCGGCAACTACGTACATTAAGTGGAAGTTCGTTCCATAATGCACTGTACTGTATTTTGAAGAAACGTGATCGCGGTTTTGTCCGGTACCGGCTTATGGATAGAGTATTTTCATGATTTCTAAGAGTATATATGGTTAAATTATTGAAAGCTATTGGATTACTGCTTTTGAGGTAGCCGTGTAAAAGGCGAAAAAGGAATGTAAGGTTGAGTTTCAGGCGCCTTAACCAAAGTGGCTGAAGTCCATACATTTTGCACCTATCCGCGTAAGTCAGTCCTTCATGTATGTGTAATAGGTGTCGTGTAAAACTTCGCTGAATATTTTCAATACGAACCCTGTCGTACCCATTCATGAAACCGAAGACAGTTGTGCAGTATTCAATTACTGGGCGAGCCATGACTTTGTATAAAAGGACTTTAGCCTCAGTTGTGAACATTTTTCGATGTAACAAGCCTGTGAGTCTTCGGCATTTAGAAACAAGTGCTTTTGCATACTGACTGAATGTGGTCGCTACCAGGAAACTCTTTACCTACTCGAAGGGTAGTGGGGATGATACCATTAGTGAAAACTAAATCTAAAATCTTAGATAGCCTGGTAGGATTCTGTACGTGTTGTTGCCAGTCTTTTGTTTCTAATATGTTAAAAAATTCATGATACCGTTTTGGTGAGGAAAGTGGTTGCCAGACTACTTCAGGCATATTAAAGTCCCCACATATAATTTTAGCCGTGTGAGGTAGTGAAGTGGCGTAAGCGAAAGTGCTAGCAAGTTTCATATCACCTTCAACAGCTGAACATGGGGGATGATAGATACAACCTATAAGATAGGAAATGGAGTGAGACAGCCCTAGAATAGCCCAGACTGAGTCATTATCTGTGATGAGCTCTGGGTAGAAGCACTGTGTGGCCTTAATATCAGACCTGATATACATAGCGCATCCTCCTCCTCTGCCATGGTTTCTGTCACCTCTGAATACGTAATAGTTATCAATAGAAATATCTTTATCGCATATCTGAGGAGTGCACCATGTTTCAGTAATCATTATAAGAGACGGGTTGCATATTAAGGATAATGTCGTGAAGTCAAACATTTTGTTAAGTAAGGAGCGAGCATTGATGAGACAGAATGAGAGAGAGTTAGGGGTGACGATGAAATCGCATATATCTTTAAAAAAATTTCCTCAAGGTTTGTAGCATCTAGAGCAGATTGTTTGATGGGTGCTAACTCAGATGGTGGCAACGTACTGGCAGTGCTGGAAAAGTGCACTACACCAGTATGAGCACAGAGAGATGTGCTATCGTTGGTTACCCCGGCGGGTGTGAGGTGTTCATAATACCGTGACTGAAATGCATCGCCCTCCCCTCCGGTGATAAGTGGCTTGACAGTATGTGTGCTATTTGCGTCAATATTGAGGCTGAAATTTCGTGTTGGCTGAGAAAATTTAGATTGGATGAAGGGGAGGTAGGTATTTCTTGTGGATAGTATGCTGGAGTAAAGTTACGCGCATCGCAGTTATGATTAATATTTTGTGTGTTCAAGTTATTTTCGTAAATATTAGTCCATCGATTATCTTGGGTGGACTGTATCCGGTGGTTGTCAGGGATGTGGTGAGTCAGAAGGCCGCTTTTAGGAAAGAAGCCTAACCCACTTGCTCCTTGTTGTAGGGGTCTCTGGATCAAACTTTTGTCTACATTAGCCATAGATAGGAGAGTTGTGTCGGGGTAGGTGCATGCCTGCCCGTAGGGTTTCAACTTATTTTTAGGGTGCCCAGACATATAGCGTCTGTTTTGTCTATCGGATGAGGATTTGCTCGATGTTGGATGAATTGGCGGGTTACCTCTCCTTTCATTGACGTTATATTTATGGTGGAATGAAGACTTATTCAGCTTCCCTGGGTTAATGGTGGGATCGGAGTCACTTAAGTTAGTGTTATTTGGTTTGCTGCTGAGTAACCTATCAGTGACGGGTTTGAGAGAAGGTATTCTGGATGGCAGGGTTATTTTACTCCGTTTTGTGTGCACACTACTGTGAGTACTACTCGGGGAGGTTATATTGAATGCTACATTCTCAAGCTTAGCCTTTTGCGCAGTGGTATTAGCAGCTGATGGTGATGTGTCTAGCGAGCATAACTCTAAAGATGCATCTAAGTCTATGGCCATATTTGCTTCACTGTTGAGTTTATTAGGTAAAGCTTTATTATTTAAGGGTATTTCTTTTTCACGCGTGTCTGTAACATTAGGTTTACTTAAATCTAAGGCGAGAGAGTCTTTTGTAGGACATTCTGCGGTTACGTATGTGTTTGCGACACTTGATACACTTGCGCGGCTACGTCTTTGACATGGAGTTAGGTCATGACTAAGTTTAACGTTGCCATAAGGTGTAGATGAACTAATTAGCTTGTTAGACGACTGGAATTTCCTAGCATCATTAGGACTACTGAATTTAAACAGCACAGGACAAGTATACTTTCCTGATTTTTTCCTGAGTCTGATTAGGTGGCAATTTGCTGATGGCATACCGCACGCTTGGAGACATGTCACTTTAATTTTGTCCAGAGGCGTCCGATCAGGCAGATTGTAAGCACGAACATTGTACGAAGACATGATTCGTTTAGTCACTTCATTGGCTATAAAGTCTAACATACGCTCAGCCTTCAGCAGACTTTCCGGATTACTATCATGAGTTGGGTTACATAGAAGCAGTAACGGCTTAATGGTGTTTATATTCTCATTTAATTCCTAATTCTAGAGAAATAAGGTCCAACTTGTTTTGTTTAGCAGTTGCGTATACCTCTGATAACAAATCGGACACAATGACTTCGGGGACGTTGTTGAGGCTAGGTGGAACGTGTAGGGATGTACGTATCTTCTTAGCTGAGTGACCTAAACTATTCTTACGTATAGAAAGTACTCGTTTATTACGTTGAGTCATTGTTGAACACGGATCAGTATGGTTTGAAGTAGAAGCTAAGCTAAATCGAAAACAAGTAAAAGGACGAATAATATATCGAGTGGATATATAGACTAAGAACTGCTATAGGCACGGTATGGATTTTATTGCTTATAGATAATTTTTTAATAATAATTTTTATATTTTCATATAAACATAAATTTACATGAAAATGCATGCCATTTTTACAGGCACGATCAAGTATGATATAATGACAAATAGTAGATTGTCTACAAGTTAGTAATGTTTGAACAGTTAAATATTTGATATATGTATAAATACACTCTTTGTCTGACCCATGTCGTATCATTATTGAATTAAACAGCAGTCCTCCAGGTTGCGCAGGAAAATCGACTTCATTTCGTTTTCAACCCGTAGTTGTAGGCATACGATAACCAACCAATATTGAGGTAAGTACAACGTTTACAAGGGAGAGTAAGCTGTTTTAGAAAAGTAAAGGTGCAAAGGTGAATCATTAAAGTGTAATGAAATAGGTAAATGCAATGTGTCATTAATATATGCATTCATAAAGGAAATACAATGGGAGACTATAATCCCTAGGCTGACAAAGTTCCTTTGCAATGTATAATGCTACCCTATAGGTTTTACTATTATGTTGTCCACTTTTGGTTTAATACAATTATCCACAAGCCGGTTGTTTTAATTTCATACCTTTTGTGTTTGGTGCACAACCGTACCCTATGGAGAATAGGAATAAAATAAGTCGAATCAAACTCATAAAGAGCTATAAAATGTTAGGTCTAGTGGAATATAATGAGCAAGTGAAGACGTTATTAGAAAATGAATGGGGTGAGACATTGTTAAGTGATATTCGAAGATACGACAGAGGAAAGCATGTTAATTTATAAGATGCCTCATGAATCTGTGCGGAGTCCAAGGGGTCGCATCTCAACAATAGGCTGAGCGAATGGTATATGTTTAAAGGTAGAAGCATGATCTGTCCAGGCGATCATTATTATCTGTTTCAAGATAAAGATTCAAGCCCTCATAGAAATCTCGAGCCATCAAATTGCATATTGCTGTTCTTGCAGAATGGGGCGATTCACCTTAGTGTCCACCACCATATCTACTGATCAGCATGCGCCACTCTCCCTCCTTTTATAACGTTGGGCTCTGATTGTTATGTTTACAGTAAATATATTACTATTTCCAGACACGTTCGTACCTCACATTCCATTTGCCTAGCTTTCTTAGTGAGTGCTTCCAATAGATCTCCACATACAGATTTATGAACATATTATATATGTGTGCATGCGTCCCAATGAACAGATTGGTTTATAAGATGTTAAAACCTTGAAGAGTAAAATGAATAGGTTTTGTGAATAGTGGAGCAAGATTCGGCAGAACACTGTAGTTAGGGTTGAATGTAGGTAGTATGAACTGAAGGTAAGGTCGGTTGGCAGGATTTATTGTACTAAGATCTTATGGTAGTCTTATATATGGTAAACATTTGACATTGCAAAGTAACCTGCCTACACATACTATAAAAAGATATTAACACCGAACCAACAAAATTCTAACATTTGGTTAGTAATGCTGCACTGTGTGTATAGTGAAGAAGGGTAGTTAGTCTTACAGGGAGCCGTAAAGTAAATCAAACTATATATGATAAGAGCGTTATCAATATTATAATTCGTAACAGCTTTCATGACAAGTGCTTCCCATTAGGTCACATGGCACAATAATACCATAGGACATCGTTAGCAATATTATCATCATACTTGTGAGTAAGTGGGTTACTACAAAAGACTAAGAAATTAGGTTTCCCTTAAGAGTTATGAAGTATAAAAATAGCTAATATTAGAACAACTAAGTTATATTCTATTTAGCAGAGTGATATGAGTAGTGGAACAATTAGTGATAAAGTTATGTAAAGTGGTCCTGAGTAAGGCAACTGGTTAGCAGAACTTGTTATGCTAAATTTTCATGACCGATTTTCATACCGTGCGCATTAGATATTGCAAAGTAACCCTTCAACTTATATAATGTTAAAAATACTGCGAAATATTATAAAGATTATACGTTTTAGGAAGGTGTATGAGAAAAGGTGGTTATTGGCTGAGTAAAGTCATTCAGACACAAAAAATAGCATTGTATTATTAACTGTATATACATATGTAAAATATTAAAAGATGTGGTTGCTAATATAACTTTCTAGAAGTACTTATATTAACATAACTTACTGAAGACTATACCGAAAGGAAAATCAGTAAATTAGTTAAACGTTCGCTGCGTAAGTAGTAGAGTCGAGTTATATGTAACTGACTGAGCTGAAGACTGGACCGGCTTTTACTTACCATTTTACCAACATTTGTGGTCCTTTAGACAAGCTAGGGTGGACATGTTAATGTGTCTCTCTAGGCTCCGTTTGAACCTATTGGGGTTTTCACAACATCTAATTTCAGATGGTAGTTGGTTCCAAAGAGTGCAATATTTAATGGTGAAAAAGTTTGCCCTAATGGATTTTCTGTGAGTAGCCACCTTGACAAGGTAGTTGTGGTTTCGCAGCTGATATGATTTAATATTTTCCCACGTTATGGATGAGTTACTATAACAGTGTTTTCTTATGACTTTGAATAGTAGAAATAAGTTGCACTTCACTCTCCTTAACCACAGAGGTTCTAAATTCAGACGCATACACCTGTCAACATATTCCACTGGTTGGTCAAACCCTATTATGCGTTTCGTTAGGAATCTCTGAACACTCGATTTTTTTCGGTCTGCAGACCTTAGGTTACTATACAGGAGAACACAATATTCAAGTTTGGGGCGGATACACGTTCTATATATAGCTAATCTTGCTTCTTGGGTGTAGAAGTTACGCAGTACAAAGCCAATAAGTCGTTTACAGTCGGATACGACCTTATTTGCATGATCGGAAAAGGTTAGATCTGAGTATGTTATGCCGAGATCTGTGACAGTGTTCAGTTTCGAGAGGAGCTTACCGTACATATATAGGCACATTCTCGGTTTCCAGCGTCCCAGGTGGGCTATACCGCACTTGTCTGGGTCGAAAGTCAGTTGCCACTTTTCGCTCCAATCGCCTAGATTGTTTAAGTCATGTTGGATTTTGCTTTCGACGCTCTTATCATCGTACCCGTAATCATATACTATCTTGAGATCATCTGCAAAGAGGTATGGCTTGCCATACTTGATCACAGAGACTATGTCACTTATGAATAAGAGGAATAGAATAGGGCCAAGAACGCTACCCTGTATTACACCACTAGTTATCGGCTTTGATGAAGACAGCTGGTGGTTGATTTTGACTAATTGCTCTCTTTCTGTGAGAAAAGAATTTATCCATTTGAGAAGTTTCCCGGTTATTCCGTAGGATTGGAGTTTTGTTATGAGTCTGACATGTGAGACTTTATCGAAGGCCTTGCTAACGTCGAGAAATAGTGTTGTTACCGAATGCCCATTATCAATGCATTGTGTAATGTAGTCAAAATAATCTAAGTGGCAAGTAATACACGACCTTCTACTTAAGAAACCGTATTGGGATGGGGATAGTAGGTCATTTGACAGCAAGTACTGAATTATTTGAGTTTTTACTATCTTTTCCATTACACGTGAAACTACAGACGTGATGTTGATGGGGCGGTAGTTGTTGATATCCGCTATAGGCCCGCATTTATGGATAGGTACAATATAAGACTTCTTCCAGCAGGTGGGGTATGTCCCATCGCTTAGTGAAATTGAGTATAACTTGAGCAGGAGTAAATTCATGTCACTACCACCGTTTTTCAGCAGAATGGAAGATATACCATCTGGACCAATAGTGTTACTAAGCTTAAGATTTGCGACAGCTTTGTCGATCGCGTGTGTGGTGAAAAGTATGTCACTTAAACATTCGTCTGTTTTACGTGGAAAATCCACGACCTCATGGTTCTCTAAGGTGTATAATCTTGCAAAGTGCTTGCTAAACAGTTCACATATCACCTCAGGATTTTCGTAAGCAATCCCGTCTAAGTATAATATTTTAGGATAAGCTGTTTTGGAGTTCGTCAACCTACTTTTGAAAAGTTTGGCTATTTCTCCTGAGTTATGCGGTGCCTGAATGGCTCGCATTTCTTTGTTTCTGAGGCCTATATTTCTCAACTCTTCAATTCTATTGAGAAGGGACTTAATAGCAGTTAGTGATGACAAGTCATGATATCTGTAGTATTTTCTTGAGTGCTTTCGTAGACTTCTCCTAAACGATGTCGGAATATAATCGCTTTGGGGGAATCTGAAGCTAAGAATCTTCACGGGTGCAATGACGTCATGAATTGAGTTGATATTCTGATAGAGGTTGTTAAGAATCGCCTCTAAGGACTCGTTCGAAAAGTACGAGTCCCAATTAGAATATCTAATTAGGCGCTGATACAATTCCCAGTCGGCATGTGTGTACAATCTCACAGGTGTCTGGCCAGCTTCATCTCTGCGTTTTGTTTCAGGAAAGATGTCAAAAGAACACACTACTATTTTATGGTCACTACCTGGAAATTCATATCCCACATGTACTGTAGATGGTTTTATGTTGTTCGTGAAAATAAGGTCTAGGATATTTGCGGATCTAGTGGGAGAATTTATGTGTTGTGTCCACCCTCTTGTGACGATGGAATTCAGGAGATTATCATACCTTTGGGGTCCTCGGAGTGAAGACCATGATACTTCTGGCATGTTGAAATCACCTCCGATAATTTTATAACTGTGGGGAAGATTGGCTGTAACATTAAAAATATTGCTGAGCATATTATCATATTCCCTGTTGGATGAAGGGGGTCGGTACACACAACCCACAAGTATAGGTTTACTTCTGACAACTTTTATTTCAACCCAGATCGAGTCATTGAGTTGTGACAGAATTGGGTTACTGAACTGAGTTGCACATAAGAATTGTTCACAGTAAATTAGTGTTCCACCCCCACGACATCTCTGTCTGTCCCCTAGGAAAAGGTTGTATTTATCAATCCTTAGGCTATCATTGGAGATATCACTTGTGCACCAGGCTTCAGTGATCATAATCAATGACGGTCTGCATATAGAAGCTAATGTACTTAGTGTTAAGTATTTGCTTAGAACTGATCTAGTATTTACTAGGATAATAGGTAAACACTGGTTATGTGGTTTCAGTGAGTGGACAACATCTTGATAAAATAATCCATGAGTATCCTCTATATGCATGTTATTAGACTCATTTGGTGTCGACACAGTGTCAGCTATCTCCCAGGAAATATGCCTTGCCCTAGCTGTAGACTGTTCGCTATGCTGGCAAGGAATTGATCTGATATCATGCGTGCTATATGCATGATGCCAGGTGTTTCTGTTAACTGGCGCTGGTGAAAATCCTGCCCGAAAGTATAACCGATATGAGTATTCGGTAATTTGTTGCCAGTACAAGAATGAAGTGTTTGTATATGTTCCGGGTAGTCACCAGACCATAGCAAGTTTTGTGCAGAAATTGGCACGTGCTCCCTACTAGATACATAGGATGTATGAGTGGGTTCTGTTGGCTTGCTACATGTAGTCTGTGGCCGATGTTTGGGGGATTTTCTATAGCTTTCAGTCGATAGAACATTGAAAGGGGGTTGGCTAACAATGGGTTTACGTAGTGGATGAGCAGAATAATACCTACTACCTTGCTGTGCTGTTTGTCTAGAATTAGTGGAAGGATATAACTGACTTTCCACTTGACAACAATTAGGCCTACCTCTAGGAGCTAGGTCTACCATATTTGACTTTCTCTTAGGATGATGGCTCAGAGGTGCCTTCGTCTCTATCATATCAAAGGGCTTTCTTACTCCGGGTTCAGTATTTAATTTACTTACTTCTTTTTCCCTTTTCTGATGATCAACTGGTTGATGATGGCTAACAGGGCAGCCAGCACATGCTATGTAGCGATTCTGTTGCTTGGACACCTCATGCGCTTTCGTTTTCTTAGTGGAAATGGGACGTTTGTCATAACGCCTAGAAAACTAGCTAACTTGGGTAGCCACGTTCGACTGGTGCTTCACAGTGGATGGATTGTCAGACTGAGGAGTAACTGACTTAAAAGGGGATGGGCGGAACACCAGTGGGATGGGTTTTAATGGTTTCGGGCTCTTGACGTTTGTGTCAGTGTGAAAACAATGTATTTCAACATTATGTTCCGTTGACTCATCTATGTCCACCATTTCAGTGTCAGCATCAGTTTCGCTATATAATACTTGGCTAATATTAGTCTGTGCTTGAGAAAATGTCTGGTGCATACGGTCATCAGGTTTTTCAGTAGACGGAATAACGCATGGAACATCATCTACAGTTTTCCTATTAGAGTTATCACTATTCAGTGTTCCTAAGCGGCATCGTCTTTGGCACGGTGTTAAATCGGGTGCAACCTTAATGTTAGTGTAGGGTGTTGAAGAGCCTATTATCTTACCAGCTTTCAGAAAATTTCTGGCTTCTTCGACAGAGCTGAACTTGAAAAGCACCGGACATGAGTGGTTTGCAGATTTCTTACGAAGACGCAAAACCTGACACTCTGTCAACGACATATTACAAGCCTTCAGACACGAAGCTTTAAGTTTGGCAATAGGCTCTCTGTCTGGAATGTTATAGGCCAAGACGTTATGTGAAGACATAATCCTCTTAACAGCTTCTTCAGCCAAATAGTCAATTATGCGCTCGGATTTCATAAGTGATTCAAGACAGATGTTTTGTGATGGGTCACACAATTGCGCGAGGGGCATAATGCTTTCATACTTGCTCTGTAGGCCTGCCATTGACTTCTGAAGTATCCGTAAATCATTTTCGCTACAGGCCGCATTCTCTGTCAGTTCACCCATGATATCAGATACCATAACTCTGGGTGTGTCTGGTGTCAAAAGTGTAGAATCATCAACGGAGCTGAGGCCCTCAGATGGTTGACGAGCGTTAGATCTCAGTCTCTTAACGGTACTTACACGTTTAATTGACTTAACCATTACAGAAATAAGGATTTTCACAATTTCCAGAAAAAAAAGTCTTGAGGATATAAAAAAGGTAGCTGTATTATCGAAGTATCAAAACAACTATGATAAACAGATATATTGCAAAATAAAAAGTCAGACTTTCCTTTACAGTGCTTGCTGTGAATAAAATCCTGAGTTCCACGTGGTTAGAGGGGGTATCAGAAGATTCCGGGTTGTAGATTTCACGGGTTAATACTATATGTAGCTTCAGGTGATACAATACAATCCTTGTTAAGTATTGATATGTGGATAATGTGAGAAAAGCGGCTAATTTCCAAAATAATACGGAAAGATGATTCACGCAGAAACTGAACACCTGTAGCGCAGTAGTTCAAACCAAACAATAAATCGACAAAAGTATTAAACCGTAAAATACAGATTATATAGAAACCAATTGTCCTAAAAATTGACCCTGATTTATAAACCAAAAAATAATGAACTTCTCTATAGTTTTCCTTAGTGTGACGTTGTTCTTAGATTATAAAAGGGAGGATGAGCACTGCGAAAGAGTGGATCCAAACTTGATAACTGGCGGTGATATAACTGCGTATTTGGAAGCTAAAGTAGCAGCCAATATAAGTTAAAGTTGATGAGTGGTATAATATCCACTACAATATTCCAGAAATCAGTAAAAATATATCCACGTTATGGAGAGAGATTGTGACGTCCGATCAGAATCGCGCGCTCTTTTTTACTTAAGATCTTTACAATGTCCGTAGAAAGCCAAACCTATCCAGATAAATGGAAAACCACATTCATAATACCCAAACACAAATCCGGATCGAAAACTGAAGTCAACAACTATAGGCCAGTCAATATTACACCCATAGTATCTAGAATCATTGAAAGAATATTTAAAGATGATATTCTCAAACATATGCTCAGCTGCAATATTCTAAGTCCCAACCAACATGGATTCCTAAAATCCAGATCATGCATGACGTGTCACCTTGACTTCTTTAACTATATAACTAGCAGCCGAGACAGACAACAACTAGTACTAGTCATCTACTTCGACATCTCCGAAGCCTTTGACCGCGTTGACCATTTGCTTCTAATAAATAAGCTGAACTCCTTAGGAATACGTAACCCATTATTGGGATGGATTGAATCATTCCTTAACAATAGGTCCCAAGTAGTTAGACGGGGTCTGTAAACTATAAACCTAGTCCAGTCACTTCTGGAGTAGTTCAAGGTAGCGTCTTAGGCCCCCTTCTTTTCACTCTATATGTCAACGACATATGCAGCTGTTTCTCACTTGCTAAACCATTCATCTTTGCAGATGATCTTAAAGTAGCTTACACATTCCACTGTGATGACTTAGGAGACTTTCAGAAAGCTGTTCAGGAAGAACTAGATAGAGTAACTGCATGGTCCTCCACATGGAACCTAAAATTCAACTTTAAAAATTGTGGTTGGATCTGTTTCGGTGCACCCTCAATAAGTATCAAACTGGTACTTGAATCTGTTGACTTGCCTAAACTCCAAAGTGTTGTTGACCTAGGACTCAGGTACTCCAGTGACCTGACATTTTCTGAGCAAGTGGCGACACAGACGCGTAAATCGAGGATGCTCTTAGGATACATACTCAGGAATTTCCACAACTACGAAGCGAAACTATTATTATATAAAACCTGTGTCAGACCACTACTTGAATATTGTCCATTTATTCTCAGCAGCACTCGCGCAAGTGACAAACTTAAAATAGAAAGTGTCCAACGATACTTCACGTCTAAACTACTAGGATTTGACTGCGAAAAGGACTACACATCAAGGTGTATAACTCTAGGTATCGACCCACTCTGGATGAGACGACTGAGCATTAACCTAACATTCTTCTTTAAAATCTTGCATAAAATATCATTCTCAGACAGTAAGGAGATACAGTTCTCACCGGAAGGCTCTTACAACCTTCGTAACCAAACGTGCACAGTATCTAGGAAAAACTGTAAGACAGCACTCCGTGCAAACTTCTTCATAGTCATGTATTCTAAGATCTGGAGCAGTTTACCCCCAGAAGTAAGGACCTGTCACCCTCTTATAACCTTCAAATGCTTGCTATATAAACTGTTTCATCCCAATGACTATGCCAATCACACCGCACCACTTATTTCCAAAACGCATTAGCTATTAGAACACCATAACACTTAGACTCATTACTAAATATTATGACACTAAATAAACTCTAAGACTTCGCAGAAATACATGAAAAAACAACTAGAATATAGGTAATGTTTACTATAAAATGATATACATTTATAAACATCTATATATACATAAAATATTAATCTTCTTTCCATGTTCACATACTTTCTCTTTCTGCTATTCTGCTGCTGAGCGTACTCTTCTATATACCTCCTGGTCGAAGTCGAACAACCCAACGTTCAAACTGAAATGACCATTTAAGTAAATTCAAACTCAAATTCCATGAACGGTCCGATGCTACCATTTGAAAACGCTGGCCAACATTCCGTACAAGGAGTATTCATGATCTGAAGTAAAAAAGCAACTGGTTTTCAAACAGTTTTCAATGTGTTACTCAACTCACCTGTACAGTCTGTCGTGCTGACACAAATGGCGCCAATGGATAGTTCTGGAATCGACCTCGGTCCTATTTGATGCAGTAAAACAATCCAACATGAACTTATCCAGTTTTCGTATCCACGATCAAATTTCTTTTCTGTTATAAAACTACGATTAGACTACCGAAAAAAATGGAATAAATATATCACTGATCTCAAAATAATACGTTAATAAACTTTAAGCCAAGGATGCTGTTCACAAGAAAGTTATATATGAGAATTGACTTCAAGCTTTATTTTTCCCAGATATTTGTATTACATTCATCTGATGTCTGAGATTTTGTCAATGCGAAGACAATATTTCTATATCTCTTTATGTGTTACAGAGACAGACTATTTTGCAGACTGTTCCGACTGACTCCAATGTCATAAAGAACAAACAAACTGTAAATTCACCATACATCGAAATATGTGTAATATATATAATAAATTATCCATGCCTGTAAAATTGGCATGTTCCTGCATAAACAGGAATATATATATATTATGTAACGGAATAAAAAACCCATAATACCACAAAATAAGTTTCTTCTTCTTTTTCAGAAAGAATCGCTGACTTGGCCTTACTGAAACAGGAGTAATATCGTTTGTCCAGACTTGTTTTAACGATGATAATTAGGTCTGCACCCGGTTAATTCAAGCCTGGCTTGGTTCAAATAAACATCTCCCTCTCGCCCTCTCCGTCTTCTTCCTTCGTTAGTTCTGGCTGTTGCCTTACATTAGGCATACGATAACCAACCAATATTGAGGTAAGTACAACGTTTACAAGGGAGAGTAAGCTGTTTTAGAAAAGTAAAGGTGCAAAGGTGAATCATTAAAGTGTAATGAAATAGGTAAATGCAATGTGTCATTAATATATGCATTCATAAAGGAAATACAATGGGAGACTATAATCCCTAGGCTGACAAAGTTCCTTTGCAATGTATAATGCTACCCTATAGGTTTTACTATTATGTTGTCCACTTTTGGTTTAATACAATTATCCACAAGCCGGTTGTTTTAATTTCATACCTTTTGTGTTTGGTGCACAACCGTACCCTATGGAGAATAGGAATAAAATAAGTCGAATCAAACTCATAAAGAGCTATAAAATGTTAGGTCTAGTGGAATATAATGAGCAAGTGAAGACGTTATTAGAAAATGAATGGGGTGAGACATTGTTAAGTGATATTCGAAGATACGACAGAGGAAAGCATGTTAATTTATAAGATGCCTCATGAATCTGTGCGGAGTCCAAGGGGTCGCATCTCAACAATAGGCTGAGCGAATGGTATATGTTTAAAGGTAGAAGCATGATCTGTCCAGGCGATCATTATTATCTGTTTCAAGATAAAGATTCAAGCCCTCATAGAAATCTCGAGCCATCAAATTGCATATTGCTGTTCTTGCAGAATGGGGCGATTCACCTTAGTGTCCACCACCATATCTACTGATCAGCATGCGCCACTCTCCCTCCTTTTATAACGTTGGGCTCTGATTGTTATGTTTACAGTAAATATATTACTATTTCCAGACACGTTCGTACCTCACATTCCATTTGCCTAGCTTTCTTAGTGAGTGCTTCGAATAGATCTCCACATACAGATTTATGAACATATTATATATGTGTGCATGCGTCCCAATGAACAGATTGGTTTATAAGATGTTAAAACCTTGAAGAGTAAAAGGAATAGGTTTTGTGAATAGTGGAGCAAGATTCGGCAGAACACTGTAGTTAGGGTTGAATGTAGGTAGTATGAACTGAAGGTAAGGTCGGTTGGCAGGATTTATTGTACTAAGATCTTATGGTAGTCTTATATATGGTAAACATTTGACATTGCAAAGTAACCTGCCTACACATACTATAAAAAGATATTAACACCGAACCAACAAAATTCTAACATTTGGTTAGTAATGCTGCACTGTGTGTATAGTGAAGAAGGGTAGTTAGTCTTACAGGGAGCCGTAAAGTAAATCAAACTATATATGATAAGAGTGTAATCAATATTATAATTCGTATTATCAAAGAATACAATAGGCTCAATAATTGAGTGTTATAAGAGAAACAAGCGTGGTAAAGCAAGAGAACATTTGCTGCATAAATATTTTAATCATTTTAAGTATTGTAATGACAATCAAATTTCAAGAATTGATCACGCATAATTACTAAGCATTATTATATTAGTATTGGGACTAGTGTAATTTCCGTAGTTAAATATTAAAATGTCATTGTTTCACCACTCTACCAGCAGTTATGATCCTTTAGACGGGCTAGGGTGGACATGTTAACATGTTTTACTAGGCTCCTTTTGAAACTGTCAGGCTTTTCACAGGATCTAATCTCAGAGGGTAGTTGGTCCAAAAGTTTGCAATTTTTGATGGTGAAAAAGTTAGCTCTAGTGGTGAGTTTATGAGTGTTAACCTTGAGAAGGTAGTCATGGTTGCGTAGTCGATACGATTTAAGATTAGCTCACGTTATTGATGAGTTACTGTTACAGTGATTTCTTATAACTTTGAATAAGAGAAATAAGTTGCACTTCACTCTCCTTAACCATAAGGGTTCTAAGTCCAGTCGAATACATCTGTCAAGTTATTCCATTTGCTGATCATAGCCTACTATGCGTTTCGTCAGGAATCTTTAGACAATTTCATCTTTTTTTCTGTCTGCTGATTTTAAGCTACTGTATAAGTGGGCACAGTATTTAAGTTTGGGGCGAATACATATCTCATATATAGCCAATCTGGCTTCTGGAGTGTAAA
The DNA here is from genome assembly GCA_944472155.2 of Trichobilharzia szidati. Taxonomy (NCBI): domain Eukaryota; kingdom Metazoa; phylum Platyhelminthes; class Trematoda; order Strigeidida; family Schistosomatidae; genus Trichobilharzia; species Trichobilharzia szidati. Next base: position 74,126,680 of record OX235272.1, read on the forward strand.
CGTTGCGCAGCACAAAGTTGGTTAGACGTTTACAATCAGATACCACCTTATTCGCATGTTCAGTAAAGGTAAGACCTGAGTATGTTACACCGAGATCTGTGACTGTGTTTGTGTTTGAGACAAGGTCACCGTACATGTATAGACAAATGCTAGGTTTCCAACGTCCGAAGTATGTTATCCCAGACTAAGCTGGATTGAACGTTAACTGCCACTTTTCACTCCAGTTACATAGACTATTTAGGTCTTCTTTGATTTTACTAGCAATATTCATATCATTATAGTCGAAATCATAGGCAACTTTGAGGTCATCTGCAAAGAGGTACGGCTTGACATACTTGATCATAGAGACAATGTCATTTAAGAATACAATGAATATGGTAGGACCAAGAACACTACCTTGTATCACGCCGCTGGTTATGGGTTGGGATGCAGACAAGTGATGGTTGATTTTAACTAACTGTTCTCTTCCTGTTAGAAAGGAAGTTATCCACTCGAGTAGCCTTCCACTTATTCCATAAGATAGGAGTTTCAATATGAGTCTGTTATGTGGGACCTTATCAAAAGCTTTCCTAACATCTAAATAAATAAGTTTATTCTCATAGTACAGTACATGAGGGACGCCAGTTTACAGGCATCATCAAATTGCCACAGAAATCGAACCATATAATTCAATCACAATTTACAGGAGTAGCAAGATTTGCTTTACATGTTCACTGGAGATTATACATACACTTGATAAATGTTAATCCCAGTAGTATAAAACAGCCTTTTCACTTATATACAATCATTTCTGTGCAAAGTTGGAAAAATCTGCTAGATTGTCAGTGAGTGCAACACAACAGGAAATACAGGAGTATTGTCTTCGCATTAACAAAAAACCAGGTCTTTGGTGGATGGATTATAAGTGCCTGGGAAAAAGAATAAAGCTTGAAGTCAATTTTCATACATAACTTTGTTGTGTGCAGAATCATTGAATTATAGTTCATTGATGTGTTATTTTGAAATCAGTTCTTTTCTTCGATTGCCTCTTTCTAGTGTCCGAAACAATATTGATACTTTTCTGAATTCATTACTGATATCTGATTATAAGTATCACTCATCACACCATTACTATTATTATTTGTAAAATCTCAGCGATATTGAAATGAGTAATTCCAACGTTTCGTTCGGAAATGTGGTCCGAACTTCTTCAGGGAATTTAATCGAAATTAACACAACAGAGGTTTCTATATAAAAGGAACATCACTTGTTTTTAAAAATTTGTCTAATCATGAGTCTTTCAACAAGTATCAACAAGTATAATAAACAAAATTTTATGAACTGTGATCTCCAGAAAGAAGACAAAGCAATAAGTCCGACAGGGTGCTTCTACTAAACTCTAATCCTGAACACCATAATTTTGAAAATACGTCTAATCATAAAATTCTAGATACTAACAGTGTGAACAGACACGAAGGCGTGATGTTAGCTGATGCACACGTAACCGTAAATGTTTTATCTAGAATTATAAATATAGGCAAAAAACAACAGGTGTAGTATTTAGGCTTATACATTAAATGGACCTATAATTTCGGAGGCTCTCAGATAGGAACTAGAACTACTATCGTTTGCAAACTCTTGTAGTTTGTCACTAAGCACCTTTTTGAAGGAGGCCAATGTACTTGCTTGATGCATTTCCATTTGCAGTTTATTCCATATCTGTGCATACCTAATCTAGTAAAACTTTTGCCTGGTGGCTGTTTTACATTGTTCGATAGCTACTGTACCCTTAGTGTGTCTTAGTTTGTAGCCATTGTCATCTGAAAGTCGAGTGCCATTAGTAGAGGCAAAAAACTAAGTGGTTTAGAAGCTTATAGTAAAGTGTTAAGTTTAGTCTCAGGCGTCTTAGCCATAGTGTTTCTAGTCCTAGGGTATCACATCTAGTGGAGTAGTTCGCGCAATTTTCGGTTCCGAGTAATTTTAACGTGAAGTACCTCTGCACTCCCTCGACTTTCAATTTGTCCTCTATGCGTATAGTACTACGCATGAATGAACAGTAATCAAATAAAGGACGCGCACAAACCTTGTACAACAGAATTCTAGACTCATTTCTGTAGAAGTTCCTGAGTAGAAAGCCGATAAGTCTGCGTGACTTTGACACTTGTTTGGAGATATGTTCAGAAAATGATAAGTTATGTGAATATTTCAGCCCTAGGTCCAGTACAGACTCCAGTCGTAGAAGTGCATGGCCTTGAATTGTCAGGTTAAGTTCTAAATTGTTGCAACCTATGCAGAGCCAGCCACATTTTTCGACGTTAAACTGGAGTTGACAGGTGTCACACCATCTATCCATTTTTTCTAATTCTTGCTGTATGGCGTTTACTGTTATTCCAAGATCTGTGTTCTTGCATTTATACGTCACTTTTAAGTCATCTGCATATAGTATTGGTTTATATACACTAAAGCATTCGCAGATACTGTTTATATATATTATGAATAAGAGTGGGCCTAATACACTTCCCTGGATTACACCACTACTTACTGGTTTAGGCCTTGAGATTATCGAGCCAACTTTCATTGTCTGACTTCGGCCACAGAGAAATGATTTTATCCAGCTCAGGAGTGGGTCACATATCCCTAGTGAGCATAACCTGCTGACTAGCAGATTATGGGGAACTCTGTCGAAGGCTTTTGTTATATCGAAATATAGCACAATTACTAGTTCTCTGTTGTCCCTACTTCGTGTAACTTCGTTGAAAAAGTTATATCGGTCATTTCAGGGCTATTAGGGGGTCTGTATATACATCCCACGAGAAGTCAGGTATATCAGTAGTAAGCCAGGTTTCAGTCACCATTAATAGTGTTGGTCGTTCTATGTATGCCAGGCAGCGAAGCGATGTTATTTTATTAAGGAGAGATCTAGCATTCAGGAGCCTAATCGTTAGTAAACCAGAGTTATTGGAGGAGAGGTTAACATGGTTACTTGTTACTATCCCTACGTTATGTTTGGAGGGGCTCTAAGGTGAGACAGAGTCAGTGTGTGTATTATTTCCTGGATGAATTGTGCAGCGAGTGGGGCTATTGTTTGCTGCATCCGAAAATAATCCTGTTGCATCCATGGGTGGGCATCTGCGTTCATTTACTGGTGATATATAGTTTGCTTGACCTAGGTACCCTGTGTTAAGATTACCTTGGTAGTTGTACCTCATGGGTCTTTCATAGTCGTATGCATATTGGCTCACATCACATGTGTGAGTGAAGTTATTGAGAGGGTCAAGTGTCGATCTATACTCATTATGTTTATGAGGTTTAACATAGATAGTGTGAGAATTTGGACGAGAATATTCATTAATATGGTGCCTATATGAGTCCCATTTAGTGCTCCATATATCCTGGTGATCCATTCTACGTTGCATTTCCAAGTTATGTGCGTTGCTAGGCATATTACTCCTAGTTCGGGGAGGGGTATTCTTACTCACATGATGGATGACGTTTTTGGGAATATGCTTTGTTACCCATGCATTGTCATTTTTTAGACTGACATGTTGCTTATTAGACTTATTAAGAGGGAGGTATGTCGAAGTCTGGAGTGGGACTCTAGGCTTTGTGGTCTTTCTTGCAGTTTCTACTGCGGGACTCTCGGGCTTGCATCCAGATTGAGTGTGGTCTGCCAGTGGTTTCTGGTCAGCCATATTTTGTGTGTCAATATCAACCTCATGTATGTCAGCAGTTTTTCCAGATGTGCTCTCATGTACTTTAAGATTGCACCCAGTGACACTGCTCTTACTGAGTTTCGAGTCGCTTTTACTTGCCGATTTTTTTTCCAACACTATACAGGTGACTTGCTGTGCTTCAGTGTCCGTCGACACTTTAGCACTGATACCAGGTGTATTTCTCAGTGTGGTCAACTTTGTATCGGAGGAGTTCTTGCTTGCTTGCCTTTGGTTAGGTGTCTTATCCGAGACTACTTTAATAGTCTTGAATTTAGTGGCAGTAGCCAGAAGATCCTCGGCCTTCTTAAATCGTTCAGCTACTATGTAGCTGTCAAACCTAAAGAGTATGGGACATGGATGCTTTAGGTCATTTTTACTTAGGCGAATGCACTGACAAGGTGCATTCAAGAGATTTGCAGCCTTCAGCAATGAGTGCTGGACCGACTTTATGGGCTCGCTATCTGGTACATTATACACTTTAGCGTTTTGTTTCGAAGCCAGCCTTTTAACAACTTCGCTGGATAGAAAGTCAACGGCGTTTTCTAACTCCTTCGCACTTTTTGATTCAGTATAAGTCATTCTAGAAGTCATATTAAGAGGCTTTAGGATTGTAGGATCCTGCAGTTCCTTTTTCATAAGTGAGATAGTTTCGGGTATACATTCTAATGAACTTAATTTCGTTTTTAATTCATCTTTATGTAGCTGCATCTCTTTAATAATGCATGTTAAGTAAGAGATCTCTACCTTTTCAGACAGAACATCTTCCACCTGTATTACAGAGGTCAGAGTTATGTTCGAGTCTTTTGTGTTGGGTGAACTACTAATAATAAGGTGTGGTAATGTGTTATTAGACGACCTGGTGCTATTTTCTAAATTACTGGTGTTCACACGAATACTCTTTTTAGAACTTCAGCCCATCGTTATTAAAGGTCAATCAACGGTAAGCAATAAATGAATATAAACGAAAACACGTGCAAAAGCGTCACCTGATTCGAACGTACCGGATGATATTTAGAAATAATGTTGCTGCCGAACGACCCTTCCCTACACATGCAGCAATGTGGTCGAAATAATCTTACTGGCAAGTAATGCACGGCCTTCTATTTAAGAAACCGTATTGGAAAGGGGATATTAAGGCATTCGAAATCAAATACTGAACAATTTGCTTCTTTACACTATTTTCCATCACACGTGAAACCACGGAGGTGATGTTGATGGGGTGGTAGTTATCTATGTTCGCCGTAGGTCCGGTTTTGTGAATGGGTACATCGTAAGATTTCTTCCAGCCATTCGGATATGTCCCCCTCCTTAGTGAAGTTGAAAATATCTTAAGGAGAGGTAGGTTCACATCATTTCCACCATTTTTTAAGAGGACGGAAGACATTCCATCTGGGCAGGGAGTATTAATAAGCTAAGAGTTGCGATAGCTTTATCGATTTCTTGGGCGTTGAAGACTACATCGCTTAAACGCTTTTCTGTTTTACGAGGGAAATCAATACCCTGGTCATTTTCTAGAGTGCACAATTTGGTAAAGTGCGTGCTAAACACCTCGCTTATTTACTCTGCACTTTCGTGAGTAATTCCGCCTAGGTGTATTATTTCTGGATATGTTGTTTTGGAGTTTGTTAACCTACTCTTGAAAAGTTTGGCTATTTCTCCAGTGTTATGTGGCGACTGAATGGCCCGTGGTTCTTTATTCCTAAGACTTAGATTTTTCAACTCACGGATTCTAATAAGGATTGTTTTGATAGCAATTAACGATGATAAGTCATCATGTCTGTAGTAACTTAATGAATGCTTCCGCAAATTTCTTGTTAATGATACTAGGATGAAATCACTTTGAGGGATTTTGAATTCGATGAATTTCACAGGCGCTATGACATCATTAACAGACTGCATATTGTCACAGAAATTTTTAAGAACTTGCTCTAAGGAATCATTAGTAAAGTAGGAATGCCAATTAGAGTATCTAATCAAGTCCTGATACAGGTACCAATCAACATGTGTGTACAGTCTTATAGGTGTCCGACTAACTTCGTTTTTGTGTATAATTTGTGGAGAAATTTTAAACGAACACGCTACTATTTTATGATCGCTACCTGGGAATTCACGTCACACATGAATCGTAGATGGTGCTACGTTGATCGTGAATATAAGATCAGGAATATTAGCGGACCTAGTGGGTACATTTATATGTTGCGTTCATCCTCCTGTGATGAGGAAATTAAGAAGATTATCATACCTCGACGGTCCTCGAAGTGTGCGCCATGATATATCAGGCATATTGAAGTCACCTTCAATTACATTAGAGGTGAAGGGAAGATTGGAAGCAACATTACATATGTTGCTGAGTACGTTATCGTATTCGCGGTCAGATGATGGTGGTCGGCATACACAACCTATAAGGATAGGTTTACTTCTGAAAACTTTTATTTCGACTCACACCAAGTCATTAAGTTGTGACAGAATAGGGTGACTAAAATGCGTCGCACAAGTGGATTGTTTAACGTATTTAAGTGTTCCACCCCACGATCTCTTTCTCTATCCCCTCGAAAAAGACTGTACTTATCAATCCGAAAGCTATCATCCGTAATATCACTAGAGCACCAGGCTTCAGTGATCATGATGAACGACGGATTGCATATAGAGGCTAACGTACATAATGCTAAGTGTTTGTTAAGAACTGATCTAGCATTTATGAGGATGACGGGTAGACTTTGACTACGTGGTTTAGTGCATGGACGATATCGTAGTGAAATACTTTATGATTATCGCCTGAACACGTGCAGTCGTTATCGGACTCATTACTTACTACCTTTTGATCACTGGAGACGTTTTCTTCAAGCTGATACTTAGGGATGGGTTGTGAAAAGTCACTCGTGCGTAGTTGGTCGTTTAGATATTGCGTGCTATTAGAGATACTAGTATGAAAATCTGGATTATTACTGTTGGTATTAGGTGTGTATAAGGTGTTTGCTATCTGCCGGGGAAGAAGCAGTTTCCCTGTTGTAAGCTCTCCGCCATGCCAGCAATGAATTGGTCTGATATCAAGCGTGCTGCGTGCATGATTCCTGGCGTTTCAGCCAGTTGTCGCTGGAGAAAATTTTGGTCATATGAGTTAGCTAGAGCCGTGTTATCTGCATAGTTATAACCGAAATGTGTGATCGGCCTGTTGTTATGTGTATATGATTTAGGTCCCTGTGTCTGGTAAAAGTTATTCCCAGCCCATGATGAGCATTGTGCTGCAATTGGCATGTGCCGCTTACTGAATGCATGAGAAGTACGTGTTTTTGACCTAATGTTTGTATTCTCAGACTGGTGTTTCCTGTAAATCATAGTTGAGGGTGCATTCGTGAGGGGCTGAGTAACTCCGTGGTTGGGTAGATATGTAGCGATTACTTTTTGTTGTCATAGGACTGGCAGTGGTAGTCGGAAATGAGTAAGCTCCTATGGTATGTGAATTATGTCTAGCTTGAAGAACATAACTAAGTTTAGATGACTGTCCATCTGTAAAATGAGCCGGTGACCTTTTCGAAACTTTCGTACTTGTGGGCTTCAGTGTTCCGGATCTAGTGTTTGGTTTAGGTTTTTCCGTATTAGTCGGCTTGTGTAATTCGGGCTGCTGGTGACTAGTAGGATGACCTGATGAACTGGATTTCTGTTGAATAGTCTCAACAGTTCTTTCGGTGTTCCTTACGGAAATAGGACTTTTATCATATCGCCTTGAATTTACACCAACCTGGGTAGCCACATGTGATTGCTGCTTCACAGTAGCCAGGCTACGAGGTTGTGCGGTATATTACTTCTGGAGAGATTCAGAGTATACGACTGAATTCAGCTTAGACGTTTTCGAGGGTTTGGCATTCGTGTCAGTGTGCAAGGGATGTACGTTAATTCTATGATCTGTTGACATTTCTATGTCTGCGATTTCAGTATTTAGAGCTGAGTCTTCAACATTTACTTGACTACTGTTAGTTTGTGCATGCAATATTATTTGGTGCTCTCGGTCATTAGGCAATACAACGAGGGAAGTATTAACAAAGGCTGTCTTATTGGGGTTATCTTCATTTAGTTTACCTGCGCGGTATCGTCTTTGGCAAGAAGTTAAATCAGGTACAATCCTGATATTGGTGTAGGGTGTTGAGGAGTCGAGAATTTCAGCAGACTCCAAAAACTTCTTAACTAGGTCAACAGACTTAAATTTGAAGAGTTCAGGGCATGAGTGGTTTGCAGATTTCTTACGAAGACGCAGAATGTAATAATATATTTATTCCTGTTTGTGCAGGGACATACCAATTGTACAGGCATGGTTAAGTTATTATATACATTAATATAATTGATAGGTAAACACCAATAAAATATGAGTAAGTAGATGCAAAATATACATGGAATATGGTAGCCCAAAATATTCAAACAGGTCGCCAAGGTCATCGATTCTACTTCCCGATGACCTATATATTAGAAGACGAGTGATGTTTATCAACTTGCATTTTCGAAAGCGCGTCAGAGGATGAGTGAAGTGGTGCGTACCTAGTCAAACAAACAGAGGGGCATTCACCATTCAATATATAAAGAAAGTTTTACTAATAATGAATCCGTTCTCACTTCCCTCTCCAACTGGACACGGTTGACCCGGCCCTAGTTTTCCCTTCCTTTGTATTTTTCGTGTCAATTTGCGACCGAGTACCTTTTACGTATCGTATGGAAACCTGTTAATCTTGTAACTGCAAAATATCAGAGCTTTCTAAATTTCGATAAACATCAGGCCAAGTGTCGTCTGTGGCAATAAATCATCACAATATGTTTAACTATTGAAAGTTATTTTTCATTATTCGCGTAAGTCTCTGAAGAATTTCGGTTATTCATTCTCCTCAAACTGAGCACAATAAGACAGTGTAATAGATTTATTCTTATTTGCCTTCGAATTTTTACTGCCATTTATTAGTCTCAAACGAAACTCTAAGTATCGTCTCATCATCTGTTTTGATGACTAGAGCTTTCTGTGTAACACATTAGGAGAATGATGTCAAAACACTGAACCCTCAGACCACTCAAGGTGCTCTTGCCACTCACACTTTGGGGTAGTGGAATCATTCAAAGTGAAGTGTTGTTTGGAGACCTCGGGACTACAGGTGTGGCCACTGTTGTGAGATTTGAACTGGATATTACAGTCTTCCCACAAGTCGTACATTTGCTCCTTGTATTCTGCTAAATGATGGTGGAATATACACAACGATAAAAACGAAACTTATACGACTACATTTCGATGGTAAAGTACCAAGATATATCACCTGCTAAAATTTCATTTTGAGTTTCTCATTCTGTACATGAGGCCTCCATATTATATCGGTGTATAAATAATGAACGCGACAACGCTATCAGCAATTATTTATCTGCCCACAAATGACTTATTTTGGTGAGCGATTGCACCACGAATATCCAATTCACTGGGTTTCTAACGTTTTTGCTTGGTCTTTCTACATCAACAAAAAAATATATTGTTACTCTTTCCTCGAGTGGATTTTCACCCTCTCTATCTGTGCGATATTGGGTTTGCACTAAATAACGACTTTTTAAAAAGATGGTGGAGATCACCGTTAATCATCTTGAGCATTTTTCCATTTCTTTGTTCGACAGAAGCTGTTATGAATGGAATACCCAACTACTAATTCTGAAAATTGCCGAACTATTGGTTTGAACTCTTGCTTCGGTGTTTCAGAGGTAGAATGCCCTTTGGAAAATCATGCGGTCGAGATGTCAATCACAGGCCAATACATCCTTAAACCTTGCTTGCACTCAAGTGTTGGGCGCGACGTCAGCAATCTCACCCAATGCTACTGGAACACTAAAGCTCAAAGATTTTACATAGAAAGTTTCTTGAATCACGGAAAACTTTTTCGGAAGATAAATCATGGAGAAAATGCTTTGCCCTAATCGTTTCTTCCACAGCAACATATCAATTAGTAGAATCTATAGTGATCCACTTTATTCTTAAATATTTTGGTAGTATTCACGATCATACCTACATATTGTCAGGATTTAAAGCATTTTTTTTTACGTTTTAACGGTACTAAAAGTTGAATCTGAAGACTAAAACCTCAAATTAGCACATGTACTATTGCGTAGGGGATTTGTTTTAAATGGCTGAATGTGTTTACAGTATTTAGGAGAAAATTTGAAGTGGAGTTCTTTTCCTCATTTGTTGATTATTTGAATTTTACATAGAATAACAACGTATGGTCTGGCTGATCAGAAGGAAAGATGGAGTCTCACCAATATTTCCGCTCCGGGGTTGTTTCTGTCTGGATAATCGTCTGGGATGCTTTATTTCAACCATAACTACTGCAGTAATAGATCATTTGACTTGCTGTGATTTTTGTTAGGTCACTTCAGCCATCTCTTGGATTTTTGTGATTATGGACTTAATATCATGGGCGATTCCGGATTTTATTATAGACCCACAATTTCCTACTTACTGGCGCATCCGCTTTTGGAAAGGTTTGTGTCTGTAGGATAAACTTATTAAACAAATTTAGGTTTTATATTATGTGACATTGTCATGTTTTTCTCGAACTTGATTCTTTTAATCATGTCTGTCATCGTGATTGTTGCTATATCTTGGCCGACTAGATATGTAATCCCGTTCTGCTAACCATTTAAATTTTTAGAGGCTTTATCACTTAAAGTCATATCTTCGGGCTTGGTGTGTAATTATGCTACTTTACCAAATTACTAACCTTGGAGTCGGTGTTTATACATATTCGTGGTATGGATTAGCTGCGTGGGTACGTATATTTACTAATTTTGTTCAGAGAAGATTTTAGCGTGCACCGTACTTAATTTTCAGCGTGATGTACTTCATTGTGTGTTACGTTATCTACGTGAGTTGGGGTTTTTTACCCGGCAGTTTGTGTCGTGCTTATTTGCCCCAATCGGTGTTGTCCAAAGGTTGTTGTACACTCAGTGTACTCAGATAGTATTTTGATGTGTAATAAAACTATGCTATGCATTTTTTTTTATAATTTCAGCTTTGGTGTTGGATAAACTGTTGGTCGTATAAAGTGGAGATCGACATTACCCTCAAATCTGAGGAAGACGATGTAGTGGTTTATGTTTACTCTCAAGTAGATGAACACAGTTCGAGAACAGGAGTTTCTTCGTCTTTTTTCACGTAGAATATATTTCATTCTAACTTAATAGACTGAAGACAATCAACCTTTGTTTCTCTTATTTTAGGTTGGCTTTTTAATCATTGGATATTCATATTATTCCGAAATTAGATTAACGCTGTTTGGGGAAGGCGACCCTGAAGTTTTGCAAGAGATCAACTTTCTAGGTGGAGCTGCGAGTTCATTGTCACCACAGAACTACATATTTCCACAAAACCAGAAACACTAATATGATGTTTCATGTATAGGTCAATCTTCTTATATAATATTATTATTAATCTACTACTCACTTTAAAAAAAAGTACCTTTGATATGTATTTTATGACGTCGATTATCTGATTTATGATTTTGCCTGGACGTTATTTTCTAACTTCGTGGGTATTTTCAGGTAACTCTTTATTGTTACTTTATTGTGTTGCAATGTACTATAAATGGTTATTCAAGAGACGTGTATTTCTACTGATTTTACTTACACAGCCTTATGTAGTACGAAAGTAATATACTGTTTATTTGTGAAACAAAGTAAGGTAGGATTTTAGTCAGTCTAAAGAAAACTGCACATTTACTTACAGTTTTCTTTAGGAAATTCACTTTCCAAAGGAATTTTCAGGTGTGTATAATTTTGTGAATCATAATGCTGCATATAAAGTATAGTATACAACATTCTGAAATCGGTTTTAAAAGGAATTCTAGGTGGTAATCAAGTAGATCTTTTACCCAAGGAGTGACCATTCTACCTCTTCAGAGTGAAAATAACCACCTTATTCGAGAGAAACACAAGGGATATTCAGTCACTTCCAGTATGAAAATCATTTTTCACCTTTGAAATACATATTACTTTCTTAAGTTTATTAAAATCACCTGTATGCAGGTTTTTGTAGAATTAAACAGTTGCGACTGGTGGAAGGACTTAAATTGATAGGTATGTGATGATGAAGTTGTGACAACTGGAATTTCTCAGCTTAAATTCCAGTTCGGGTAAGCACTATCCCCTTTAGCAAATAGTGACATACTAAGCCAACGGTGAGTTCTGAAGTTTGCTACAGATAGGTGAAGGCGGTTCTGCTTTGGGTCTGTAGGGCTCAGTATATTTTAGCCGAGACTGTTCTGAATTTATGTGCATTTAAGACTACAGAGGGAGCAGTAAATAACTAATTCTTATCCACAACGGATTATAGTTTATTTATTCTTGGTACACCATCTTTATGGACTTGGTTATATTTGATACTAAGAATTTTCACTGCATTTACTGTTTGACAGCCATTACGCCTGTTTGAAAGGAAGTAGGATTGGCATTATTTCGTAAATTTCTTATTTTGTTCTTACAGTTAATAAAACAAGTCTTGAATTGTAGAAATAAATTGGAGGTCACGAAGAGTGTTCTTCAAAAGTGTCCCCAGAATTAGTGAAGCCTTGCATTTTCCAATAAATGAAGAGGAAAATTAGGTTATTTTACCGGTGATTTTCTACTTACTGCTAATAGCTTTATCAAGGTAACAGTAAAACATAACATTCAAAATTCTGGCATGTTCGTGTTAACTTAACCAAAGTTTTCCGGTTTGGATCATTTCTGCATTCTCAAGTAAATGAAATGATAACGATAACAGATATGTACAGACTGTTAGGTTATATAACTTTATTAATTATACAGAAAGTATGTGTTTACACAATGAAATGTTCAGAAAGATTTTGTTTTCACTTTCTAAGCAGGCTAAGGTTGTTTGAAGTAGTTTTATAATCTTATCATATTTGTACTAAAAATGCTAGTTTGTGTGAGCAAGGTGTTTGGGCTAAGTCATAATATATCCCTTCCATTTATTTCTTATAAGACAGTTTCAATTTGATTTCAGAAAAAACTTCTGCTGCTCTTGCATGTCATTCGTGATTTCTGAAATTTTCAAGGGACTGTCTGAGATAGCCATGTATTGGAATGCTGATATTGATGTAAGAAATGATGGTGGCAGCGAAATGCTGACCTGATTCTCAAGTGTACCTAGAATTCATCTAGTAGAGCATCGTATCAGTTATTTTTAAGCTAGTTATTTGCTCTTATTTTCTTGTTTTAAAACATTAAATGCTTTAGGGCTTCCACAAATCTTCAGATTTTCACAAATTTTAACTTACTAACTTATTTTCGTCAGCATACATGAATTATTCAATGGTCAGATAGGATTCTGAAAGAAATAGTTTATACAAATGAACTCTGTATCTGATGACACCCAAGGTATTTGTATATCAGATGCTGAATATTGCCCATTATATAATATCCTGTAACGTAAAATAATTTCCCAACCTAAGCTGACATTCGTATATTTGAACTTGTGATCTGAGGAAGGGGCATTCAATTTCCATTTCTGCAAAACTGTTAACATAAATATAATCATAAGAGTACGGTGTTTTGAATACTTAAGTTCAGTATTTGGTATATAATTTTTACACTGTTACTGTAGAGGATTTGGAATGCACCTTGATTTCTAAGGAGGTGATGTCTCTTTGTCCATGATGTTACTTTAACATTCAAAAATTTCATAATTCATATCTATCTTGAATAAATTTCGCTGGTCTGTTGGAACATATGAATTAGTTGAAAAATCTTAAACAAGGAGGAACTGGATTTATCAAGCGCGATTGTTTCTTGTAAATATAAGAATTTACAGCTCAAACTGATTGTGAAGTTAGAGTTAGGCTTGACCAGAATATGGTTAGAATTCCACAGCAAAAGAAAACTTCTTTCAGCTTTAACCATCATTCAATAAATATAGATCAGCTATTAATTAGTGGTAATCCACTGATTTGTTAATATATTTAGGTATTCTTCTTTTATTCCTTTACGTTCCCACTGGAACATAGGGCTTCTAGCTAGAGCTTTGAAGTTTAAGTAGCAGTGGTTTTCTATTTTTGCGAGTGGGATCGCTAGCCTTAAGTTCGAACTTCTCTCTTTACCAGACTTTCTATCGGCTTAATGAGGTTTAGGAGTGAGTCGGCCGACGATTGAATCTCGGACCAGGTATAAAAGATAATATTTAAAATATCTGTATAATTTAATAACCCATAATGATAAAACATTTTCAGCAGTTTAGTGTATGAATAAACGGATTTATTAGACTCTGCTGGTTTAGTTAGTCACGGTAAACGCCTGATGAATGATGCAGCTACCTAGGTTTGACTGGACAGATCAACAAGATACATCGCATTGCAAAAATGTTATTCTTCAAGTATACAGTAAACCTTTATAAATACATGAATTTAAGTAAAGGGTTACAGTTTCTGATCACCCATACTGTGTGCTGTATTCTACGATAATTTTTGAGTACTAAACGTTACTTTACTTCAGAAACGTTTCAGCTTGTGTTTGTCTTCAGTTTCTAGAAAGAATATATAGGTAAGAACAGTTTCTGATGTAAGACACGTTGCTACGGTATTCGAATACATTGGAATAAATATGTCCAAATAATATCCATTTATAATCCTATGCCTTTAGAGCGACTTAGCAGCATGTCTTGTGCTGTCTTACATATCATGTCACATCCATTAGTGTATTTTCTGTCTTCATCCATATTCTTGACATTAATATTTGACTTCTACTCAACTTATTATCAATTATTTCAATCACTTCGAATCACTGAAATCTGGAACTCTAAAATGACAAGTGCTACCTATTTCGGGCTTTCGCACACCTACTTGCTTCTAGAATATCCTTGTGACTTTTCTGTACATTCCAAGAAACTTACTGACACATGTAGTAGTTTTCTTTGAACTCCCCATGTATTCATTCACGTAGTATTAATAGTTTACATTTTCTGATTATTTAATTAAAGTATGTGAAAGTTTTGTATATTGATATTGTAATTGTTTTAAGTTGTATAGAGTTGATAAGAACGGACGAAATATAATAATGCCTTGAAATCCTGTTTAGTTTGTTTTTGCATTATTCAAAAAAATGTTTCCATAAAATACTTACTACTTATGAGTAGCCTAAATGCGTACTACATATCTTTAGTACCAAGCGTTGATGATAGGCATGCAGCAAGTTATTAGTTCTAAAGCTTCAATTCATTTCAGTTTGCTGGCACTCAGGTGCACTGGTGTCTCTTTAACATCTCTCCCAAAGTAAAACCCGTTGCACTAATGTAAGCGGAAAAGGTCTCTCTATGTACTCATGAGTGAAATAACGGTGTGAAGATTCATTCAACTACTAACCAAGTTTCATTCAGTATTATTTCATTGAATTATAATGCAGCTACACGTTGGAATAATGGTTTAAAAGTTTCAGAGGTTAATATACAGTATAGGAAAGTTACTTTCAAACATTCACTAGGGTACTCTACATTTACGTGATAACTCAGTAGTTGCCGAATTTGTCACAAAACACTGTCATTAGCATAACTATTTCTGATGAAAGGTTTCAGTGTAGGTCTAAGTAAGTTTATTCACTAATTTGCTTCTCAAAAAAACAGCAAACATTGTAAATTTATGTTGCAGTTGGTTAGGTTAAAACGCCATTAGTAGTCATTGTTTACAGGTTATACATTACAAACTGATTATAGATTCGTAAGTGTTCTGGTTATGTATTTATTAGTGACTAGCAGCGTAATTTAGGACATTAATAGTTTCCTTTTGTGACACATTTTAATGTACTTGCGTCTAATCTAGTGCAACTTGAAACAAACTGCTTATCTTTATATCGTCTGAGAGCTAGCCACCAGCATCTAATGTTGTAATAGCTATTTTCAAGTATTGGTTTTGTAGGGATTTTTGTTTGATTGCATAGAGGATTTCATCATGAGTGCGAAATGGTCGCGCTATGTCGTGTATTGGCAGAAGTTAGAATTCAAGGACCATTGGATTGGGTCCCAGTGGCTCAATGGTCTACGAGTTAGCTCGCCTTGTAACCAGAAGGTCCTTGGTTGGAACCCTGGCGGTGGGTGCGTACTGATGAAGAGTCCCAAACTAGGATGAAACAGCTGTCCAGTACTCCCAGGTTTTCCAGTGGTTCACTAACTGATGTCAGCTCATGATGAAATCCTCCATGTAATAGATATTAACATTTCACTTGTGCGTCGGTGGCACAGCGGTAGAATACTCACCGACCACGCATGTGGTCCGGGGTTCTATCCTCGGCCGATGCACTCCTTTACCTCATTAAGCCAGCAATAGAGCTGGTAAAGAGGAAAGGTTGTGCATGAGGCTATCAACCCCATCCTATAAAAGTAAACACTCCTACAGAAACTTCAAGCCTCTAGCTTGAAGCCCTATGTTCTACTGGGAACGTAAAGGAATGAAAAAAAATTTCACTTAGTGTAAGTTTCCTATAGAAATTTTCCGTCACAATGTATTCATATGCTAGAGCAAAAAGATCCATTTTGGATGGTGAAGAGGTATTGATGTTTAGGAAAAGTAAGATGCGTACCAACAAAAGTCCTTATCCTCCTCCAACTCCTATAGTATTTGTTCATCTGAAATCAAAGACAAGTCAAAACATCAAATTGATCGTCAGAAATTCGAAATATATTTCGGAGTAGAAATTGTAGTGATATAATGATTACTTAGCTAGCTAAGGATCATGCACTGACGAGCGAACGAACGAACGCAACACAATGGCGTGCCAAATAGAATAGATGCTTGAGCGTTAACTCTCACCTTAACAAGTCAACTTAAACAGTGAAGGTCAACATTCTGTAGACTGGTAGTTCTGGGGAATTATTTACCGCTACACACGAAGTCGTGTAAACCGACAGACGAAAAATCTATTATTCGAATAACACCATGTGTTTAGTTTCACTTATATTTATACCGAAAGTCACTTATTTAGAACTGTCGCACAGAAAATATGTTAAATCTAAGGAATTATGAAACTTGGCACGGTAACGAAATAAAAGAAAAGAAATACCAACAACTAGTAAGGCAGCCAAAGATTCCTTTAATAGATTTCAATATTTCAGGTTGACTTTTAAACGTGAATTTACCGGATGTGAGTGAATAAAATGACGTGATCCATGCATTTCTGTAAACAAGGTTACCATTGGTCTTAGAGCGCTTAGTTTGCGATTTATAAAATACAGAAAAAGAGAGATTTTCTGATGTCAAAATCACCTAGTGATTTCAGACATGGTATGAAACAAAAAAATGTATAAAGTGTTTCAATTTGAGAACACAAATCTATTTTCAGCTATGAAAAATGTTTTGTGTGCCGAAAATGCATCAGTTCTATTTTTGAAATTTCGA